>JAJOZX010006027.1:275000-287129 GCA_023014485.1 Bathynomus jamesi | reverse complement strand
CACCGCCGGCGTCTTTGGAGGAACTGGAGCAGGTTTGCTCGAAGAATGGCTCAGGATTCCTCTAGCCACTGTCCAAAAGCTGTATGAATCAATTCCCAGACGCATTGCAGCTGTTATTGCCGCTAAAGGAGGACCAACTCCATATAAGAATAAAAACCGCCATTTATCAAGGTGTTCATATTATTTGTCCAACCCCTGTATATATATATATATATATATATATAATATATTATACACAGTGCTGGTAAAAAGCTTGGAAACACCTGTACAATTTATATAATTTCTCCTTATTAACCAATAGAGTTATTTTAATAGACTAATGTCTGTTCCTATAAATAGAATATTGTTCTACAATTCTAATTGTACAAAATTTATTAATTTAGATTATTTAACCCAATCATATTTCGTTATTTTGTTATAATAATCAGGTTTTAGTCCTAAAATAGAAAATTAAAAACCTGATTAATATAACAAAATAACGAAATATGATTGGGTTAAATAATCTAAATTAATGAATTTTGTACATTTAGAACAATAGTCTATTTATAAGAACAGACATTAGTCTACAAAAATAACTCTATTGGTTAATAAAGAGAAATTACATAAATTGTACAGGTGTTTCCAAACTTTTTACCAGTACTGAGTATAAGCAGAGAGTGTCTGTGCAAAGCCAATAGTAGATAAGGAAGAAATGAAAATTATAAACTACTTTCGTGTTTCTTCTTTTCAGGAGGACTGAAACTCCATTACTGGCATTCTTAGTGCCATTCAGTGCCGAGTTATGGATGGCCATTTTCATCTCATTGAATGTGACTGCGCTGGCGGTGGCCATCTACGAGTGGCTCAGTCCGTTCGGGCTCAATCCTTGGGGTAGGCAGAGGACCAAGAACTTCTCGTACGGGTCTGCCCTCTGGGTGATTTGGGGTCTCTTGTTCTCTCATCTGGTGGCTTTTAAAGGTAAAATGAATGGCCCTGGGGCTAGCACTCTTTTGTAACGTGTGCTTCGCACTGTTATTAACGGATGCAGATTTAGTGGTTATCTACTCATGTATTATATTAGTGATGACTCAATTAATGCTGAATAATGTACGAAGACCGCTTTTGTTTAATACATTGTCAACATCCACACAATTTGAAAGCACAGCTTGTCATAATTATTCTAGTGCTCGTATCAAGCCCAAATTCTAGACACGTGATTCGATCGAGAAGAATTCAGACTAATGAAACGGACCTTGATCAAACCATCTTTCGTCCTTTTTAATAAAAACCACGAATTGGATAAAACGTTTACCGAAGGATTTTTATTCGTTTTTAATTAAACTTGGAGCGAATGAAAAAGTAAAAAAAAAAAAATTATCCGATTTTTTGTCCACATACTACTACTTCTTCGTTTGAACTTCATGCAAATATGGTGGATTTTACTTTTTGTATGTGATTTATTTAATGTAATTTTAACGGAATTGAAAAGAATTTCGTTTGTAAAGAAAATTAGAAGTGTATCGTATATCATAGTTGGGTTTCAAACTTTTCTTTTTGGATTGGGTTGTAGAATCATGTAAGTACATTGTCAACAACAGTTATGGTCTCTATGACATGAAAATTTAAACCGTTTGCTTCCCTATTACGTACCAAAATAGGTTAGGGAAAGGTTCGTTCCTCTCAGAATTAGGTTGCAAATTAGGGACCGCAAAGACACTAACCGGAAACTTGCTGGCTCTCTTTTTGACCTCTAAATACCAAACAGCTATACCAAAAAGGGAAGTTATACGGTCACTATTGGGAACCCCTTATTACTTGAAGGGTTAAAGTTGCTAAAAGACACATTTACGTACTTACACTTGAAGACCTTACAAGCTTTCCCTTTTGCAATATATATATATCTATATATATATATATACATTTTTATTTTTTACCCTTTTGTACCGAATGGTGAATTGTTCTCTGTAATAATACCAAATTACAAAGTACTTCATTGTTCGGTGATTAATTTTGTTTGCACCGTAGTGTTTATAAAGTGTCAGTGCATCCGCGGTTACGATTTATTGAGTGAAAGTAAGGTAATACAGTGCATTCAAATTAAAAAGCATCACAATGTAATGCAGTTAAGCATTACGAATGCATCAATCTGGGAAGAAAGGAAAGAAAGGTAATGAACGGAACAAATCACAAACTCATTCGTTTGTACGGCTACGTTCGCGTCAAGTGCGTGGAAAAGGGCAAAAAGTGGTACAAACGGGAATGGATAATGCCGGAGAAGAAACGGAAGTAAGTCAAAATTTGGTTGAGGAGAGAAATTCCAAAAATTCCCCAATAGAACACCCCAATAAGGCAAAATGCGCCGAAAGTAATATGAATGAAGTACGAAATAGCTAAGACAACTTATTAAAGGGGAGCAAAGAGGAATACGTAAATGAAGAAATACCTCCGATACGAGATAGTAACGTGAATGAAAACGAAAATGCGCCAAAGAGTATAATCACTAAGTGGGGAAGAAGTGGTGTTGAAACAAAAGAAGAACATTAAATCTCACAAATTTTATAAGGGTACCTTCGGTTAGCTTCTGCCCGAATTGTTCATTCTGACGAAGGTCAAGCTTTTCACTCCACCTTAGACCTACAGTTTAACGTGGAATCAGAACCACGCCCCACCAGCAGCCCAGCGTCTTAACCACTAGACCACCCAGGGTACCCATTTATCTATCAACCACTTTCCTTTATCGTGTGGAAGGCTGAACAGCTGGGTTTTGCTGCGCGCCGGCTGCCGTCACCGGCAGGCGGTGTTAAAAAGTATAAAATATACTTTATATAAAATATACTTTACACTTTATATACAGGGTGTCCCAGAATTAACTATCTATTTCAATGAAATCCGACACATTTTTTAAAACCACTTTTATTTATGTTTATCATGTTTAATATGTGTTAAAAATGTATAAATTTCTAAATTTTTTTCATAATTTTATTTTCAGAATTTTTTCATAGTTTTTCATAGTTTTATTTTCACTCTCTTTCAGAACCCTATTAATAATGAATACACAAGAACGCATCTTTGTTGTAACATCCCGTATCAAAGGAATGCAATGTAATGAAATCAGAGAAAAATTTACAAGAAGATTCCACAGAACTGGTCCTACAGACAAAGCGATTCGTGAACTTGTGAACAAATTTAAAAGAACTGGATCCGTACACGACGAGGTGGGAAGAGGACGCCCAAGGACAGCACGTAACAGTACCGAACAGGTACGACAATTGTTTGAGGATGAACCAACAACAACTTCGGTTAGGGAGGCCGGTCGAAGACTCAACATATCCAAGACAACAGTTCATAGAATCTTGCGTTCGACACTGATGAAAAAGGCTTTGATACGGGATGTTACAACAAAGATGCGTTCTTGTGTATTCATTATTAATAGGGTTCTGAAAGAGAATGAAAATAAAACTATGAAAAACTATGAAAAAATTATGAAAATAAAATTATGAAAAAAATTTAGAAATTTATACATTTTTAACACATATTAAACATGATAAACATAAATAAAAGTGTGTTTTTAAAAAATTTGTCCGATTTCATTGAAATAGATAGTTAATTCTGGGACACCCTGTATAAAATATACTTTATACTTTATATAAAATATACTTTATACTTTATATAAAATATACTTTATACTTTATATAAAATATACTTTATACTTTCTAATATAAATATTAGAAAATATAACGTATACGTCACCGAGGCGTATGTTAGAAAGTATAGAATATTGTAAAAGATGGACTTAATGCGAATACTATAGAATAGATATGTTTAAAATATGTTTCAACTTGATAACGAATGCAACTTGCCGCTGTAGAGCAAACGGCTGCTTCTTTCATCCTATTATGTTTAAGACTCGTATTATTTTCACATCAACGGTACACAAAGAAGAGAAAAAGAAGAAACATCCGTTAAGCCTCACGTTAAACGAGTAACATCATCATCATCATCAATGAAGGACATTTTGGAGAAGAAATGATAACGACAAGAATAACATTTATCACTCTTATACGAGGATAAATGGAATTCGCACTTATATGAACCGTAACGATACATGCATCATCCACCTATCCAACGCAACAACCCACAGTTAATTCAACAACCACAATGGCACCGAGGGTCATATTCCTAGTATTATCAATTGCAACGATTCAACCAACAACACCGATCAGGAACCGATACTTCGTCACGGAATTCCTCGTCATTCCCTGACGAGGTGTACTTCTGAATACATCAAAGGCCTTGGAATCACTTTTCTTTTTCCTTGTAGGTTTGCATCATTCATTCACTTCACGTGTTTAATTGTGAATTGTGAAATTCATCCCATATATATATATATATATATGATACACACAGACAGTGCATGGAACAAGGAACTCTTCTGGGAAAATTAAATCCACTATAGTCCGAATAAGTAATATATATATATATATATATATATATATGCACACCATAAATGTGTAATTGTACTATACTTACTGTGTGTGTATATATATAATGAAAATTATTATACAAGATCATTTTTCTATTCGAGAACCCTATTCAGTATATGATAGTTATTTAGGGTTCTCGAATAAAAAAATGACCCTGTATATACTTATGACTAAGTTTTGAAAGCGAAAGAGGGAGGTTGTTAAAATGGTCCTTTGAATGCCTTGTCCTGACTGCTTTTAGGCTTGACTTATCCACATTTACTTATTTTAATGTTTTAAACAATTTTATTTCTGGGAGGGATTTTCATTTTATATATATATATATATATTATATATATATATATATATATAATATATATATATATATATATATATATATAAATTATTATTATATATATATATATATATATATATATAATTTTAAATTTATATATACACAGTATATGGGAAGCACAATATAGTGCACACAATGGCACCACAGAAAAGTAGTGTTAAAACACGTTTAGACTCTCTCTCTCTCTCTCTCTCTCTCTCTCTCTCTCTCTCTCTCTCTCTCTCTCTCTCTCTCTCTCTCTCTATGAGGCACTGTATACATTTTGCATATTCGATAAAAGATTTAGAAAAAATAAAAGCATTGCATTTCGGCAAAGCAGAAAAGGCAGTGATGCACCATTCCATATTTTTCCTCTCAAGACCAATGAGGGAATATTGTCAGAAAGTGGAGTGAACATTTTTGTATCTTGCTTACCGACAACAAAGAATGATTCATGGGCGAACATTCTTTGTTCCTTTTTACTTTAAACTTTAAATGATGAAAAATCGATAGTTTTTCTTGTATATATATATATATATATATATATATATATATATATATATATATATATATATATATATATATATATATATACATACCAAAAACTCGATTTTTCATCATTTTAAAGTAAAAAGGAACAAAGAAGATACACACACACACACACACACACACACACACACAGAGAGAGAGAGAGAGAGAGAGAGAGAGAGAGAGAGAGAATTTTCTGATGCTAAATAGTTTTTTACTATTAGAGAGAATTTTGATGCAAACCAGAAAATGGGGAAATAAGTTGAAAGCTGTAACAGAGTTTGAAAGTTGTTTAAAGATTATGAAAGAAGTGTTATCGAAGTTTGTGGTTTTTTCCTATCTATCTATCTATCTATCTATCGATGTACTTTAGACGTTTTCGTATTATTTGTAAAGAGTAGAATATAAATGGGGTATGGCTAAGTGTAGGTTACAAAAAAGCCTCAAGTTTATATTGAGAATATGTGACAGATTCGACTTTGAACTAAAATAAGAGTTCTAAAATGATAGTTGCAGAGGTGAGTATGCAGAACCCTCCAAATAGAGCTTCTGTGTATTCATTGTAACGGAAATTACTTGGGATATATTACCGTAAGACATGATAGGATGTGCCTTGGAAGGACGCAGTGTATAAACTTTATTCTAAATAGCATAGGATAACATCGACTAAGTCATATGGATGCATTACGCATACGCAACATTTCGAGCTGTTTTTCCTTTCGTACACATTAGTTTTTAAGGACGTTCACATAATTTAGTTTACAAAGCTTAGAAGATCCTAGTTTTAAAAGCTCGCCCAACTAACTCACATTCCTAATTTACGAGTAAGACCTTGTCGGGCTTTGTCGGGAACTCTTTTTTCCGGTTTATTATCGACGGAAGGACTGAAGAAGAACCGAGGATAGTTTGTCTCTAAATAACCGGAATTGTCTCTTGCCTTTCCTTCGGTAAATAACGTCAACCTGATCATACACCGTCTTGTCATTCTTTAACATAATTAACGTCACTTTAAAGCTTAAAACCACACGGTTACGGGCACTGTAGGCGAAACGCTATTATAATAATTCTTGCTTATCGAAAGCGTGTGTGTGTATATATATATATATATTCAAAAGTAAGCAGGGCAGCCTAAATGGTTGCTGGTCGAACTAAAACTGAATGAAGTAGCTATAAAAACGATAATTTTTTTTAAAAAGACAACCAACCAACTAACTAAAGTTACCCTTATCCTTACCCTTAAGGTTACGAGTCTTAAACTTGTCACCCTTCAGCCAAGGAACAAACTTTAAAATATTAAACGCGAAATCAAATAAGTGAAAAGATATTCTTCGAGTACAGTATTACCAACAGAATATCTTTTAACTTCTATGATTTTATGCTTGTGAAAAGGGACCATTATACAGGGTGTTCAAAAAGTCGCACTACATTTGGAAAATTTATTTATTTACATTAAATGTATAATAAATAAATTTTACGTAAATTATATATTTATTGTAAATAAATAAATTTTCCAACTGTAGTGCGACTTTTTGAACACCCTGTATAAGCTGAAAACGTTATTCGGATCTTATTTTATATGTATTTTCTTGCGGGTTTTTAATTTTCTAAAAATTTCGTGTCGTTATTACAGTGTTATGCAATATATATATATATACTGGAGAGAGAGAGAGAGAGAGAGAGAGAGAGAGAGAGAGAGAGAGAGAGAGAGAGAGAGAGAGAGAGAGAGAGAGAGAGAGAGAGAGAATAACTATGAGTAATTGAATTCAACAAATGCGCCCATGCTTTGAATGAATTTCAATTCTTTTTTTTTTTAATTTTTCAAATTTTCCTATAACATTGTCCGCAGTAAAGGGTTAATTCGCTACTTATTCTTTTCTGTACTTTTTTTGGTACATTTTCTAAACAATTACTTTACACGTACAGACAAGTTTAAGTCTGGCATGGGAACTTTTCTTATTTTTTTTTCTACCTCAAGCATATTTCTCCCCTCTACGCTTTTTCTGGACTAACCTGGAGTGGATTTTGAGGTTTTCGTAAGTTTCTTATAGTTCGGTAAATGTTCTTTACTCGTTCTATAACTTTTCTTATTTTTATTACCTCACCTTTTTTTTTTATTTCGTCTTTCCTCAGTGTGACAAAGGACAAACATTTCTCCCGAAAACTTCATTAGGAATTTTCTTCCAAGAAAATAACCTAAAATTACAATTCAAATTCTGGTTTTCTTTATTAAAGAAAACATTTCCTCAGCTCGTGAATAAATTCGAAATTACTGATCGAGTTTTTAACTTTTGCTTTGTTTTGTCATTGTGTGTGTGTGTGTGTTGTGTGTGTGTGTGTGTGTGTGTGTTTTTATACCAGTATTTTATCCTCTGAAGGAGGAGATTGTAGACACCAATCGACCAGGGAAGTATTCGAGGGGAAATGCTGAACTCCCGTTTCTCCTGTCACTGTCCTCCTTAGCTGATCTTTTTCCGTGTCTCATCTAACCTGTGAGTAGTCCAGCATGCTTTCAAACACACGCTTCTCCCTATATTCTTCACTAAACATACATACACTTTGCACACCACGCAATCTTTTCAAAATGACATTATGCGCCTCGGTGACTTTGATTTCGGCTCTCTCCTTTTATTGTGAGGATATTTTTACGGGTGCTTGCCCTTGGCCCCTCTTTCGTACATAAAAAGAATTATCTAGAATTGCACTCCGTTCTCTATAGGTTTTATATAGACTATATTCAAGATGAGAAATTGATGCTGCACTTACACAAACATCCTTTATAATATATATATATATTATATATATATATATATATATATATATATATATAGTGCATACCTTGTTTATATAAGTGCAGCATTAATTTATATTAATTAAAATAATTAAAATAATTAATGAATATATTATTGTTTCATTTTTCATATCGTTTATTACCTTCAAGAATATTTATACTATTTTATGGGATTTTTATCCTGCCAATAAAGCTTATCATCATTATTATTATTATTATTATTATTATTATTATTTTATTATTGGATGATTTTTTTAAACATGTGACATTTTAAAATGTTTGTATATTTTTTTTATTAATTGAAATGAGAGCATGAAAGTTTTATTCTTCTTTCTCTACACATGGATAATTAGTCCTAGTGCGAAACATGCTCTATGTGATAATATATCCTCTCAGCTCATTAACTCTTTGCACACGAACAACAAAATTTTGTTGAAATCTGAAAAATTTCTCGCTCGATGGATGGTTTCAATTCTTCTAATGTGTGGGGATTCTGTTTGAACGCTCTATCTTTTAAATAACCCCAAAGGTAAAAGTCACAGGGGTTTAGATCTGGTGATGTTAGTGGACATGATATTCCTTTATCATAAACCACAAGAAATGTGTTGGGCAGAATTCTTCCGTCGAAAGTATCGTGTAAGTATCGTAAGCCGAGAGAGGACATCACATAGAGCATGTTTTGCACTATCGGGAACTAATTCCCCAATGTACAGGAAAGGTACAGTAAAAATTTCATGTTTTTATTTCAATTAATAAAAAAAAATATACGAACCTTCCAAATGTCTAATGTTTAAAATTCACCCGACATATATATATATATATATATATATATATATATATATATATATATATATATATTGTTAACCTCGTTGATGTTCCGTGTGTTTGGTCTCTTCACACGAAGGTCAAGCTGGTGGCCCCGCTTCTAGGCCTGGCTTGGTGGAGGAGCGAGTTGCTTTCTTGCGCTCTCCACCGTACATAACCAGGTACGCCCGGCTCATCTGGTACCGTCCTGAGCCAGGCATCTTGTCTTCTCTTGAAGACTTCAACTTTAACTCCTGTAACGTTCCTGAGGTTCTTTGGAAGCTGGTTAAAAAGTCTTGGTCCCCTGACAACAAAACTATTTTCCTTCAGTGTTGAAGAGGTCCCTTTTCGGGGGCCCTTATATATATATATTAGTGGTGGACCGGATATCCGCATAAATTATGCAATTTACGATTAAATTAGCTTATAAAGTAGCTTATAAGGCCCAGTCATGCACATTTCGTGTAAAGTATTAATTATTAATGAACAAACAAATATATAAACCTGAAAATATAAATAGCTGGTAACACAGAAAATTGAATGAAACTTGTTTCATTCAATTTTCTGTGGCTGAAACTCTTGAGAAAGTTATTATTTTTATCGTAATGAAAACATTAATATTAATTTTAATTCTTATGCATTGCCTGCCATAATAGTAATATTACGAAATTTGAAAATTTTTGTCATATATTCATAATTCTATATTATATTGATAGATTAACTAAATATCCGCATCCGCGGATATTGAAATTAAAGATCCGCATCCGCAGATGTTGAAAAACTGACATCCGGTCCACCACTAAATTATTTATATATATATATATGGGATTGAACTCAGAATGGTCCCCTGAGATTTTTTCATGATACACACAGACCGTGCAGCATGGAACAAGGAACTCTCCTATCCTAAAGCTGGATCATATCTTTACAGATAGCTGGTGACGGAAGCTATATTTTGGGTCTCTTTGCGAGTGACCCGTTGCCGACGTTGGGCTAACATCATGAAAAAGAAAAAACTATAGTGTTTGTTATTTACCATTACTTATTCGGACTATAGTGGATTTAATTTTCCCAGAAGAGTTCCTTGTTCCATGCACGGTCTGTGTGTATCATATACTCTATAATATATATATATATATGATGAATAAAACCACGAAGGGAAAAGAAACACAAAGGGGTGCTCAAGCGCTTTCGTCTAATGACATCCTCAGGAACACTGGAGTGAAAGGACAGATCAAGGCAATATATAGTTTACAAAAATAAACATACATACATACATATATATATATATATATATATATATATATATATATATATATATATAATATATATAGTAAGCATAGAAAAAATTGTGGGAGGAGCAAACACATTTGTATGGGAAATTGACACTTTTAGCACTTTGGCCGACATTCAATATAAATTCAAATGGCTTGTTTATGGAACAGGTCACAAAAGAATAAAGAAATAAAAATAAATATAAATATAAATTGAAAAAAAAAAAAATTAATTACAAAATAGTGCCTTAGTGATATATATGTCACAGCCTAAATAACCATAAAGAAATAAACCAACAGATAAAAAACCACAAATATATATACATATATATATATATATATATATATATATATATATACATATATACACACATACACACATATATATACATATATATAGTAAGTAAAGAAAAATTGTGGGAGGAGCAAACACATTTGTATGGGAAAATGACACTTTTAGCACTTTGGCCGACATTCAATATAAATTCAAATGGCTTGTTTATGGAACAGGTCACAAAAGAATAAGAAATAAAAATAAATATAAATATAAATAGGGAAAAAAAAATTACAAAATAATGCCTTAGTGATATATATGTCAGCCTAAATAACCATAAAGAAATAAACCAACAGATAAAAAACCAAAAATTGTAAGTGGAGTCTACAAATTCAAGCTCAAAAGGGAAGTTTACAATCAATTTAATAGATGATGCCAAATTGATATATATGTCACAAAGAAATAAAGAAATAAACCAAAAAAAAAAATTAAAAAATAATACAAAATAATAATAAATTGAAAAATAAATTTTAAGAGAGGCACACCAATTTATAAGGGAAAAATTACCAAAGGTTTTTTAGTTATTGTCTGAATCATGCATACTATGGTCACAAACGAATAAAAAAGTACAAGTAAATATAAATTGGAAAACAAAATGATGCCTAGATGATATATAAAGAACCATAAAAATATGTACAACATATATAAGGTATATATACAATCCTTGATACAAAGCTTAATAAGTTCCAAAACAGTGTGTGCAGGTAATGGTAGATCATAGTTATGTAATTCTCGGGCGAGAAAGTCAAGCATATCATCAATCGGCACTTTTGTGAACAATGAACAAACGTCGAAACTGATCAATCTATCGTTGGTATTAATGCGAACATTATTCAATTTTTCAGTGAGATCCATGGAATTTTTTACGTGTGAATCAGAGACAGTTCCAAGAATGGGGGACAAAACATTAACAAGCCATTTGGAGAGTTTATAGGTAATAGAGCCCACCGAGCTAATAATAGGGCGCATAGGGTTACCCGGTTTGTGGGTTTTAATAAGACCATAAAGGTAAGGCAGAGAAGGTGAAGTGGACAAAAAAAGGGGAATTAAGTCCTTATGATCTTTGAGAATGCGTTTCAAGCCACTATTGAATGATTTGATGACATCATCCTGCGGGTTC
The DNA here is from genome assembly GCA_023014485.1 of Bathynomus jamesi. NCBI lineage: Eukaryota > Metazoa > Arthropoda > Malacostraca > Isopoda > Cirolanidae > Bathynomus > Bathynomus jamesi. The sequence continues at coordinate 275,505 of JAJOZX010006027.1, read as the reverse complement.
TTCCTAAGTTTCACGTATGTGGCATTGCTAATGTACTTAAACTTTTGGATATCAGTGTAGTTTTTTCATATAACAATATTGTGAAAAACATCATAGTAAAAAATAGCCCTACCAATAATTTTGGCATTATCTATAAAATTGGGTGTAAGCAATGTGATTCCTTTTACATAGGTCAGACGGGAAAGGATTTGCAAACGCGTGTAAAACAGCATCAATATTCCGTTAGAACGGGACAGTTGTCCAGTGCCCTTTTTGTTCATTTGTCAGAGTTATCCCATTGTATTGATTGGAATAATGCTTCAGTTTTGTTTCACTCTAGCAACATTGTTAATAGAAATATTCTTGAGTCGGCTATAATTCAACTTACAAATAACCTTAACGTGAGTAAAGGTCTGTTTCAACTCGATCCCGTTGCTCTGAATTCCTTCAGAATGGATTTAAACAAAAAGGGCAGGTTGTTAAATCTTTGGTAAAAATTTGTTTTTGTCTTTGTTTCCTTATAAAT
>JAJOZX010006027.1:172500-272500 GCA_023014485.1 Bathynomus jamesi | reverse complement strand
CAAAAACCATGTGGCGTTAAAAATTCAAAGTTAAAAAAAATATCTCTACGTTTCATGGTCGAGTGGGTAACGTGGCTGCTCGCAAAATTCAAATTTTATATATGCATTGGTTGGAATCTCACCGAGGTAAGATAAATTTATTTCTAATGTATTTAATCTTAAAACTTAAGTTTTTTTGATACAGGAAGGAGGGACCATGGGCAAATACCCTTCTATAAAAGAAGAGAACCAAAATCAAGGTCTAACTTTTCAAAGTTTGTTGTTCTTGAAAAAACAACTCAGTTAATGAAAATAAACTGAAATTGTATTTAAATGACATTTCCTCCAATAGATGGCACTACCCACTCTGATTAAATTATTTTCAAGGAATCAGTTCCTCGAAAAGTATTTCATCAAGCATCGAAGTTTGATGAAAATACTATCATCACCGGAGAGCACTTGTAAAGCTTTAAAGCTTTAGGGCCAAATTAAATAAAATAAATAGTCGAGCTTCACAATAATTTATGTCATTGTAAATTGTAAAACCAATGGATTTATTTTATTATTAATAAAGGTTATTCAATTCAAGAATTCAATTCGATGAAAGAATTTCCCACAGCTTGATGAAAATTCTGGGTCCAGTGATACATGTTAAAAGCTGCCGCGAAATACATGTATTTTGTTTTTTTAATTTTGAATTAATCTAATTTTAATTTTGTATTATTCTTGTCCTGTTCTTTTTAAGGTTTATTATTATCCACACAAATTTTTTATTTTTTTAGTAGGACGCATTTTTCAGACTAGTAATAATAGATGTATTGAATCAATATATTTAAAATCGTGTTGCTGTTCCCTTTGCATTATGTAAAACTGACACAAATTCTGATATTCTATTCCACTGATGAGAGAGAGAGAGAGAGAGAGAGAGGAATTCATACTAAGGTGTATATAGCAGGAAGTAGGCCCTTGCCGTATCCTTGGCACTGCAAAGATAGAACATAAAAACACAAATGCTCTTCCCTCCTAGTCAGACGACAGATACAGAAATGTTTCATTTTGTACGAAATCGTAGAGACGTTTTCTCAACAGTATTATTTCAGCTCATTCTTTGGGCTTGTAAACTATTTTATACTGAGCATTTTTCCGGAATATATCTTGCATCCTTTCGGCCGAACACAGTGCTTATAAATTTGGCGATAAATTGTCGCATAATTAATTTATTAAATTTGTTGGTATATTTTATATCCAAAAATTTTAAAATATTAAAAAATCTTTATTCAGAAAAGAATCCAAGTGACAAGAGTTTTCCAGTTTTTAGATATTTGATATGGCATTAATATGGTCACAGTATTCTTGTCTGAATATGCCGTTGGGAACATGGAGGCTTTTTACTAAAAAAATTAATTAATGTCATTAATTTTGCCTAGAAAGTTTTAAGGCAAAAATTAATGGCATTTACCATTTAGTTTATTTATTACATAAAAATGTTAATTAAAGTTAGCAAATAATAGCAACAGTGATAACAAATAATAATAATGAAATTAACATACGTTAAATAGTTGATTATAAAGCGGGAACTTCGTTACTATAGTAAAATTCGCACTAGTGAACTTATACGTCAATAGGCACTAATGAAATACTTTTTCAGTGATTTGCGAAATATATTTAGTGATGAATCCTGCATAATAGTTATGAGAATTACATTCCATACATCTGTTCCTTTGAAAGAGAGTGCATTTCCTGCAGTTTCTATTGTATAGTTAGGTTTACGTATCAAATCGCTGGGCAGTCTGGTATTATAATAATGATGTACTTGATGGCGGGTGATTGCTCTTTCAATGAGTAAATGTATGTTGAGTTTTACTGTTAACTTTAAACATACTTTGACAGTAACATTGAATTTGTATAAGCATTTAGTTTTAAAATATTTAGCACTTTAAACATTGAAGAAGTGTGACTTTTTTTGTCATTATTCGAGAGAGTTCGCAGACATTTTTTATGAATTACTTCCAAAGGATGTTTTTATATATTTCTTTGACCTACCAGCATGCTGTAACGCAATAAAATAAATGTGGATGGATGAAGGAATAATATAGGGTAAGGAGTACGTTTTGAGGAAGGGTCTTTTTTTAGTTTAATTAATATGAATAGAAATCTTGATATTTTGGATTTGATAAAAATTATGTTGTACGTAACTTTTGAAATTTGGTTTTTCGTTTAAATTAATGCCAAGTACTTTGACCTCATTCACCCTTCCCAATTTTTATTTGACAGTTTGTAATAATATGTTTTATGGTAATATTCATATGAGGTGACTTTGTCAGGTTCAATAAAAGTTTGTTAGCACATATCCATCTATACACATTTTATAATTGCCTGTTCGTTTCGTTAATCGGAAAGTCTGATGAATTATGATGGGAAGAAGTAAGTGTGGTATCAGCCGCGTATTGTACGCAATTTGATGTGGTTGAGAACTTGAGAGATGAAAATCGTTGACGTGAATTAGAAATCGTAATGGGCCAAGAATAGACCCTTGAGGGACTCCACTAGTTAGCATCGCCTTGTCGGATAAATTTTCTTTTAGTCTGATGTAGTGATGACGATTTGACAGATATGATTTAAACCAGCCGAGGATATTTCCTCTTATTCCGCGTATGTGAAGTTTATTCAGTAAGATTTCATGCGAAAGTATATAAAATGCTTTTGACAAGTCGAGGAAGATCAAGGCAGTGTGTTTTTTGCTGTTGAAGTTCTGATACGCATTTTCTAATTTATAGCATCTTCCGTTGTACAGTATGTTCACCTTTAAACCGAAGTTGTGTTCTAGTTAAAATATTGTTTGATTAAGAATTTAGTAAGTTTATCGTACACGATTTTTTTCAAATACTTTACTTAAAATTGGCAATACGGAAATGGGGATGATTAGATGGAGTGTTTGGATTTCCCCACTTAAATACAGGGCATACTCTAACTTCCTTTAGACTATCAGGGAATATACCTTATGTTACTGATTCATCCATTAGCTTACTGAGTGGTATTGCAATTTCAAAAAGATATTATTATTTTCATTTAACCAGGTTTCAGGTAATATATACGAGTATATATAAGTTTTATAAACATTTGCTACGCCGATTAAATGATTATTTATGGACATCTAATCAGTTTTGTTTTAAAAGGTCCCATTCAACTGCTCTGTGTATTTATGTACTGAAGGAGATTGTATTTAAATACGCTGAAAGTAATTCAGTTACATGTAGTTGTTTCTTGAACTACGAATCTAATCAATTTGATATCCTATCGACAAGTGTATTGTGGGTTAGATTAGGTTAGGTTAGAGTAGTATAGGTTAGGCTACGCTTGGTTGTTACTTTTATAGAGTGTCGATGTTATGGTCTTGTCGATCCATTGGGTAGAGGTTCGTGTCTTGGTTATAGCCAAAATATATGATAGAGTGAATCACAATATTTTTTATTTAAATTAGAAGACATGAATGTTACATCGTATGTATTAAATACATTGAAATTTTGGTACTTTCACAACTTTTACGTTTAGATGAGGTAATGTACTGTCGAAGTGTTGTCCAAATGGCGGCCACGCTACCCGTTCACCGTTTTATAAAATACAGAAATCAATGTAAAATAAATATTAAGAATGAAAATAACGTAAAAGTATCGTATTTCGCGGCGTATAACGCGCACCCTAATTTTGAAGAGAAAATTATTTTGAAGAGAAAATTTAGGAAAATAAAAATTTAGGAAAAAATATACCTCCTACCTCACTTCACATCTACAATTTTAACGAGTTAATTTTAACGCAAAATGATTTTTGGAATATTTTGGGGGAAAAAAAGTGCGCGTTATACGCCGGGAAATACGGTAAATAAAAATTAAAGGCGTTTAACAACAATATATATATATATATATATATATATAATACATTATAACTGCAAACACGCAGTATAATTAACGTAAAGAACGACGCTTTGTATAGGAGAATATTCCGCGCAAGATGAGAGCGAAAGAACGAAACAAATGAAAAAATGAGGTAACCACCCGGGAATCGAACCCGGGATCTTCCGATTGCCGGTCAGATATGATAACCATTACACCACGGGCCTCACTCAATCAAATGTCGTAATTCCTCTACATGCGCGCAGAAACCAATGCCCCAAAGGGGCACCTCCCGCATGCCGTAACATTATATACATTATAACTGCAAACACGCAGTATAATTAACGTAAGAACGACGCTTTGTATAGGAGAATATTCCGCGCAAGATGAGAGCGAAAGAACGAAACAAATGAAAAAAATGGGTAACCACCCGGGAATGTTACGGCATGCGGGAGGTGCCCCTTTGGGGCATTGGTTTCTGCGCGCATGTAGAGGAATTACGACATTTGATTGAGTGAGGCCCGTGGTGTAATGGTTATCATATCTGACCGGCAATCGGAAGATCCCGGGTTCGATTCCCGGGTGGTTACCTCATTTTTTCATTTGTTTCGTTCTTTCGCTCTCATCTTGCGCGGAATATTCTCCTATACAAAGCGTCGTTCTTTACGTTGACATATATATATGTATATATATATATATATTATATCAGGGATGGGAAACGCCTCGGTGGTGTAGTGGTTAGCGTCGCTGACTACGAATCCATCGGCCCCGGGATTGAGAGGCGCGCAGCAAAACCCAGCTATTCATCCTTCCACACAATAAAGAAAGTGGTTGGTAGATAAATGGGTACCCTGGGTGGCCTAGTGGTTAATACGCTGGGCTGCTGGTGGGGCGTTGTTCGGATTCCACGTTAAACTGTAGGTCTAAGGTGGAGTGAAAAGCTTGACCTTCGTCAGAATGAACAATTCGGGCGGAAGCTAACCAAAGGTTACATATTGTCGTCTGAGCGTCACTGAAGCAGCTGGTGAAAATTTGACCAAAATATTAAAATTCTTTTACTTACTGTATCGGTTCACCTCTCATTTTAAAAATAATATTAACTGTTTGGTTTGAGGTTTTAGGCTGGAATTGCATAACCTTAACTTTACTAACGTTGAAATTAATATCATGGTTCTGTGAGTATAATTCCCAACTTTTATAAAATCATCCAGACCTTTAACTGATTAACTGGTACAGGAGGCCATGAAAACGAGGATGGAAAATACCCTCACAATACGAGGCCCAAAGCTTTTTAATGTCCTACCAAATGAAGTGAGGAACTTCCAGCACACCGACCCGAATAACTTCAAGAACCAGCTGGACAGGTTCTTGCGCAAAGTCCCTAACCAGCCATGCGTGGCTGGCTATGAGGGTAGGAAGAGATCGGAAAGCAATTCTCTTCTTCACCAAATCCCACAAATGAGACGGGAAGTTGCAGAGGGGTGCGGATCGATCCTGAACCGTCGTTCAAATCCTCATAAAGTAAAATAAAGTAAGTAAATATACATAATTTTGAGATGGATTTGAAATAAAACTTGTTAAACGGAAATTCTGAGAGAATACAGTTTCGCAAAATTTTAATCTTCACATATTCGTCCGTACGCCAAATGAAACGCGAAAGAATTGGATCTCAATTACAAGAAGCAGGAAATAGAAAAGTTTTAATATGAAATTTCATTTCTAAAATATTTTGATTTCTTTCATCTAAGTTTTCATCCGCTGAGCAGAATTTAAATGCTTCGATCTCCCCTCTATTCGAGAGAGAGAGAGAGAGAGAGAGAGAGAGGTGTACATTCTGTGTATGGAAAGTGAGGGAAAGAAAATTTAAGAGTTTATATTATTCTGGGAGGCCGCAGTCTATTCGGGAGATCGTGCAGGGAATAAAATGATGACGTTGTCATAGCAACGGAGGATCTATTTAGGTTTGGTATTTCACACCAGTAAACTAACGGTTGGTTTTCTAAAATAGTTTAAATGCATCTGTTTACATTTCCTCTCACAGATTCTAATTAGAGACATGTGAGATACAGCTATTGACTGTGAAACATATATATATATATAAAACCTTCAACCTTTGCGCGATGATTCCTCATTTCACGAAGGTCAAGCTTGTTGCCCCTTCTATATATACACTATATATATCAAAAGTTTCGCGTGATGATCTCTCATTTCGCGAAGGTCAAGCTTGTCGCCCCTCCTCTCGAATTGGCCTGGGGAAGTAGTGATTTTGATTCTTGCGCTCTCCACCTCACATAGCCAGGTACGCCCGGCTCATCGGGGATTGTTCTGATCCAGGCGTCGTCTAGTCTTCTTTTGAAGATTTCCACTGCAACTCCCTTTGTGTTTCTTAGGTCTTTTGGCAACTGATTAAACAGTTTTGGTCCTCTCACTACAAAACTATTTTCTTTCAGGATTAAGGATGTGCCCTGTCTCGCCTTCAATTTGGGAATACGGCACAGTCTGCCGTTTCTACTGTCCACCGTTGTTTGGGGAGTTATAGGGTTCAGAGTAAGATTAGGGACTAGTTTCTCCATTATTTTCCAAGTGTAAATAATGGTGTATCTCTCTCTTCTCCTTTCCAGTGAATATAGGTCTAGTTCGCGTAACCTTTCCCAGTAATTTAGTTCTTTGTACCCATTGATCTTGGCTGTGAAGCTTCTCTGGATCCCTTCCAGCTGTCTACTGTCTTCTTTTTTATATGGGGATGTTAGGACCGAGCAATATTCCAATTTGGATATTATCAGGGTTTTCAGTAGAGGAATCATTACATTCCTATCCCTTCGTTTAAAGGTTCTCAATATCTGTCCCGTTATTCTCTTTGCTCTGTTTACTGCTTTCTTATTTTGTGTCTCAAATTTCGCATCATTCGTCATTACAATCCCTAAATCTTTTGCTCTGGGATTTCTCTGAATTTCCTGTTCATTTGGGGTATAATATTCCATGGATTTTAGGTCTTCTCTTTTTCCGTACCATAATAGCTGAAATTTCTCGGTGTTAAACTTCATATTGTTGTCTTCCGTTCACTTGTGTATATATATATATATATATATATATATATATATATATATATTAGTGATGTAGGTCACATCCGCATCCGCGGAACATCCGCACATTTTCTCGCATCCGCATCCGCGTCCGCATCCGCACTTTGGACTGCGGATGTCGTGCGGATGTGGACCGTTGAGATAAAACGTCATTAATAAGCGGAAATTATCAAATTCTACTATATTAATAGAACTAGTTCATTGTGCGCAAAAGTGATGCAAGCGACAAGACGAGAGGCTGTTCTTGTATGAAGTTACTCTCTTGCAACCTACTTAGATCCACGTTACAAAGCTAAGTTATTTTCACCTAGTACATTAGAACGAGTTAAATCATCACTTGGCAAAGCAGTTGAAGAGCTTCAATCTCTTGAATCTGTCGCTTCGCCACCCACCAAAAGAATAAAAGTTTCAGTGACAGAACCAACACCTTCAACAAGCAAATCTATCACAGAATCTGTCTCTCAGTTTCTTGAGTCAAGCAGCAAATGACGAGACCTACGCGATGTCAAAAGATGTAGTAAAAATGATCGAGAGCTATCACCAAGAAAAACGCCTGGCTGCATGTGACAATCCTATTAGTTGGTGGAAAAATACGCAGAATATCTATCCATACTTGAGTAAACTTGCAAGGAAACATTTAGCCTGTCCTCCAACAAACGTACCAAGCGAGAGATTATTTAGCAGTGCTGGATTAATATATGATGAAAAGAGAAACAGACTGGCAGCAGAAAAGGCAGAAAAATTAATGTTCCTTAAGCATAACCTTCCTATAATTAAGTTTGAACATTAAACGATGAACATCTTAGTTTACTTTATTTTAATTACTCATTTATAAATATGCCTAATAAAACTTTAAACTTAATATAAATAGTTATGAAGCTAATTAAGATCTCTTTCTATAAGGGTGGAGGAGGTTGGGGAAAGAGGTCGGTGGGGTGCATTTGAGTTGGGTTCACGTCCCGCATCCTGGTAACACAATTATGGTTTCTAATTGGCTGAAACTCAACAAAATATAACGAATTTATTTGCAGACGAATTCACTGATTGATTTCTATATAGTTAGATGCTTGATATTATTTTATATGTCAGAGAAAAGTACAGCAATTATTGTACAATTAATCAATTATACTACATTATAGCTACAGCTCTCTCTATATAATAACTTATTATATACGTTAAACACAACAAATCTCGAATATATCCTAAAAAATAACGAAAATGTAGACATCCGCATCCGCATCCGCGGATGTTGAAATCAAACATCCTCATCCGCATCCGCATCCGCGGATGTGAAAAAAATGACATCCGCTACATCACTAATATATATATATATACTGACTGTGTGTGTGTGTGTGTGATATATATATATTATATATGTATATATATATATACTGACTGTATATATATATATAATTTTGCTAATGCGGGTAAAAGTGAAGGAGCATTATTGCCAAAGTTAGTGAACAAATTAAAATTAAAAATATCGTACGCAAGTATTAAAATAGTGAAATTAATTTAACGTACACTACTTTAACTTCTTGTACTCTAACCTCTTTGTCCTTATAATGGAGGTTTAGCAACAGTTAGAAAGGAGGAGAAATGCTAGAAAAGTGAGGTATCGGCGGGAATTATGTACGCATTTTCAAGAAGCCAAATCAGTCGCCTTAAAACTACGCACTTGACTCGATATGCGTTTAGTTTCTCATGCTGGGGAAATTTTGGGAGTCAGTGTGACTTAAATGAATTGGTCCTAACTGGTATAAGCTCGAATACGACTTAGTTTCATTCAATTTAATTTCAATGCGATTTTAGTCCAGTTTGACTAAATTTGATCTTATTCCATTTGAACTTAATTCCAGTGAGTTCGATTTCTTTCAGTGACGTTCCACCTTATTCCAGTCTGGGCAGTTCGACCTTATTCTCGCCCTAATTCATGGTCTGATTTTGTTTTATTCTGCATTATTGGCGTTCACTCCTCCCCGTCTCTCTCTCTCTCTCTCTCTCTCTCTCTCTCTCTCTCTCTCTCTCTCTCTCTCTCACACACACACATACAAGGGCCACTCAATATAGCTTGTCCAACCTTTTTTTTTTCTTTCCAAGTTTCCTTGTAAGTTCCAGAAATTTTGTACAAGAGTAGTTACATATTTTTTAACAAGTTTTTATTTTTCCACATATTGTAGTCTCCATCCTTTTCTACGGCTTTCCTCCATCTCGAAACAAGGGCCTTTATTCCTTGCTGGTAAAAGTCCGCTGGTTCCGCTGGAGCCACCTCTTAACCTCATCGTCACTGAAACTTTCTTCCACGAATAGCATCTTTCATTGGCCCAAACAAATGGAAGTCTGAAGGTGCCAGATCCGGGCTGTATGGAGGGTGGGGTAACACAGTCAAGTGCATTTTTGTGATGGCCTCTCTTGTTTGCAAACTGTTGTGTGGTGTTGCGTTATCGTGCAAAAGAAGGACGTCTTCCAGTTTTCTTTCCGGTCGAACTCGCTTTATACGTCTCTGGAGTCTCTGTCGGGTAGCAATATATGCCTCTGAGTTGATTGTTTGTCCTTTCTTCATAATGTCCACCAGAGTCACCTCTTTCATGTCCCAGAAGATGGTGGCCATAACCTTTCCTGCAGAGGGAGCCATTTTGAACTTTTTCTTGCGTGGGGAGTCTGCGTGATGCCACTCCATGGATTGGTGTTTTGTTTCAGGTTCAAAGTGGTGTATCCAAGTCTCATTCCCAGTCACAGTTCGTGAAAGGAAGTCATCCCCTTCTGTCTCGTATCGAACCAACGACTCAGAAGCAATTTCTTTTCTTTGGGCTTTGTGATCTTCAGTCAGTTGGCGAGGAACAAACCGTGACACATTTTTGAGTATCCCAGTTGCTGAATGATGCTGTTAGCACGTTGCACAGTGTGAGATGTCACAGCCGATGCCGGGCGACCGCTGCGTGGCTCATCATCGAGGGTGGCTCTCCCTCTCTCCGATGATCTCACACGTTTAGACCAGCGTCCAACTGTGCTTCGATCAACAACAGCATCACCGTAAAAGTTTTGTAGACGTTTGTGAATATTTCCAACTGTTTCCTTCTCTGCGGTTAAGAACTCGATAACAGCTCTCTCTTTACGACGCACATCACTGTTCAGATGCCATTTTCGAAACTGCGTTAACCATCGGTTTTATACAAGGGCGTTTAAAAGTGGTTTTATACAAAGAGGGGGAGGTTCAAACTGAAAAAATCCGGTTATGTGAAGGGCAGAAAGTTCAAACTTACGACCCAAAAGACATTTCAGCCCATGACCTATTATTTAACTAAGAAAAAAAGGGTAGGGCAAAATATATTGAGTGCCCCTAGTGTGTATATATATGTGTGTGTGTGTGTGTGTGTGTGTAGTTAAACTGCTCATGAAAGACATTTTATGTGAAGAAGAGTCATAAAGTGCAAGTTTTGATGCATGAAGGACTTTTATGTGCAAGATTAATGGAAATTATTTCCGCCTCTTCCCCTCTCGTAATACTTGGTCGCACGATGCCCACCTCTTAAGGTGATCCTTTGACGAGTACAAGTTTTAGAGTCGGGGATTAGGAATCTCATTTAAATTAATCATTGATATCCATTAGGTTTTCAGAATACATGATATATATATATAGGAGAGAGAGCGTTGAAAGATGTTACACAAGCAACGGCCAAGGTGCTCGGCACCCCAAATGTTTGCCATTTAGCAACTACAATATGCTTAAATTTCTTCGTATAAAAAATATCCCGTTTCATTCTTTCGACAAAAAAACTACATGAGGTCCCAAGTGACTCGTCTGTGATACGAAATCACCCCACGTCTCAAACTTTTCTAAATGTTTATTTTCTGTACAGTTTCAACTGTAAAATTGTGTTATAAAAACAATCACTTTACAAAACTGTAACACCTATTCACACATTCAACGAAGGATATTCAATTTTTACTCAATCTTCCTCTACTTGCCACACTTTATATGCGCACGACTTCATTTCCCATTTTATACAAATCCTCTGCCCCCTCGTTTTCTATTATCTACCCTCGTCACGTGCCTTTCTGCCACCAAAGTTTCATTTTGCTCCTCAACTTCCGTTTTGCGCATAGATTTTTTCATCTCTCTCTCTCTCTCTCTCTCTCTCTCTCTCTCTCTCTTTATCTATCATGAACTTTTGCTTTTGAGGAATATTTTAAGTGAACGCGAAGCTAAAGGAGCTCTGCGTCGCCTTCTTTTAACAAGAGCATAACGCGTTTAGCTTATAAACTTTATATCTGCTCGAAGATCGCATAAATTCTGGGCTAAACTTAGTTGAATGGTCGTTCGTAAAAAGTTGTGTAAGAACACTGTTTCCATTAAACGCTTTGAACTCATTCACGTACGAACAAAATGTTTCACGCAACTTTTACGTGTACGTAAGGCAGAAATGTTGCGCACTGCAACGAAAGCCTATTTCTCCAAGTTGTGTCCTTTATGCCTGTCTTCCTGAAATGCATTTGCTGCCACGTCATACGCATAGCCATAGGGAATTCTTCTTATAAAATGTCATACGTTTCCTCGAAACTTGTAAGAAGAGTATATAAACAAAACTCATTGCTTAATGTACTGAAATTCTTATCCATACGTGCTTTCTTTCGGCTTCGCGCTCAAACCTAAAAGCAAAAAATTAAATTATTTTTTGGTATATTTCCTTCGCATTCATTATAATCGAAGGGTTATTTTTTCCATAATGGCTCGTCACATCTTTTTGGAAGAAGTAAATGAAACTCATTTTGCTCTCTCTCTCTCTCTCTCTCATACACACACACACACACACACACACATATATATAAATATATATACAGTATATGTGTATATATTGTACAGGTAAATATTTGGGGGGGTAAATAATTATGGGATTATAGTATGATATTCGCTTTAAAAAGTTTATTTTAGTATGACAAAATATTTTATACAATATTGGAACCAATTAAAATTGTTTCTATACCGTAAAACTAACAAGTAACTTCTATGTCGATGAATGACACCAACGAAAAGGAATTCAAGATTAATAATGACCTTAACGTAATAGAAAATACATTTCGGATTTAACAGGATATTATTTCCGCTTTTAATTATGTTATTAAACCAGTTATTGGCTGTTTTGTCACATTCATTTACAGCCATCCGGAAAAAACCGGTTAAAATTTTTTTTATTTAGTGTACAAATGAAAAATTTCTAATGCATAAACAACGGATAGATATGACGATGATATAACAATGTAACAGATATGACGATGTTGCATACCAAAAAATTACGAGTACAAATAAATTTTGCTGATATTTAGGTGGCATTTCATCTACAACAAAGTATGGTGTAATTTTTTTACATTTTTTTTACAATTCTAAGTAAAATATTCAAAGACATATTCAATATATCTTTGAATATTCTATTCAGAATTATAATATTTTATAAATTAAAAAAAAATATATATATTTTTTAGAAATATACGAGGCCCGAATTCTTTTTAATGTCCCGCCCAAATACCTGAGGAACTTCTAGCACACCAACCTGAAAAATTTCAAGAACCAGCTGGACAGGTTCCTGTGGAAAGTCCCTAATCAGCAATGCCTGGCTGGCTACGAGGGCAGGAGGAGAGCTGAAACAAATTCCCTCCTTCACCAACTCCCACAAACGAAGTGGGATGTCGCAGAGGGTCTCGAGATCCTGAACCCAGCGTTGCCACTCCTTGAAAATTTTTACTAGATCTTGAAAAATGGACTGGACAAAACAATTGGTATAAATGTGTATTGTAACCTGTTTTTTAGTTTAACTTAAAGGTCTAATGAAAATACTCACACAGAAGTGGATTAACAATATACTCAAAAATTTTTGATCCCTCTAGAAAACAATCTCATGCGTGTCTTGAAAATTTTGTTTTTCACGAGTGGCAACGCTGCCTGTACCGTCGTTCGAAACCATCGAAAGGTATATCTCTGATTATAGGGCATGGTTTTGATTAATCAGTTAATCATTGTTTCGAATTTAATCATTAATTAATCAAAAAAATATTTTTAGAAAATGATGGGAAATGATTAATTTTCCTCATAATTTCACCATCATTTTACCTTAAATTTTGTAATGTACAAGCAGAGCCTTCGGCTCACTGCCCTACGGACACTGCTTGTGCTTCGCAAACTCGCCTACTGCGAGGCCTGGGTTACCCCTTTGGGGGGAGGTCATTCTCCCTCTCCCTCCAAACCCCTCACCCCCCTTTATGCAACTTGGGGGATAATCCCCCATTACCCCACCCACACCCCCATGATCCCCCCCTCCCCATTACCCCCACCCTCTCTCCCATTACCCCACCCCTATTGCCCCATTTAAAAAAAAAAATCACTTTTTCATTTAAAAAAATTTTTTCCACCTTTTCAAGTATTTTTTTTATGGTATAGGATCATTTGAATTTGGCACTTTTTTGCATGTATAAACTGTCTAATCCGACCATGCCTGATTTCTTGAACTAAATTTAGCAAACTAAATGTTTGAGCAAAATGTTTTCTTCGGTCTTATCTCACGCAACAGAAACAATAAAGCTCTTTCTTACTCTTTTCAGAAGTATTTAAGTTTTAATAATTTTAATCAGTTAATCATTGATTAATTAGAAAATTTCATCATTCATCACTTTTTCATGAAAATGATTAATTAACCATGCCCTATCTCTGAATCTCGCTTATTATTACCTTACATTACTGAAACTGCTAGGAATGGTTGAGCAAATACTTATCTGCATCACTCGTGTTCTTTTTTTTCCTAAGAATGAAGTTTTATTGATTCCATTAAAAACTGTAATTTTTCGTATATCACAAAAATAAACGCCGTAATTTGGTGGTAGATAACATTCCATCTATTGTAAATATTAAGGAATGTGTTCTTAATTTTTACAATACTAATATATAATATAAATAATATAATAAAATATAAGTAATTATATATATATAGCAAAGAGAATAACGGGGCAGATATTGAGAACCTTTAAACGAAGGGATAGGAATGTAATGATTCCTCTACTGAAAACCATGATCATACCCAAATTGGAATACTGCTCGGTCCTAACATCCCCATATAAAAAAAAAAGACATTAGACAGCTGGAAGGGATCCAGAGAAACTTCACAGCCAAGATCAACGGGTGCAAAGAACTAAATTACTGGGAAAGGTTACGCGCATGACTCCAGATTTGAAAAAATTTACTGGAGCACAGCTCTGAATTTACTTTTTTACCCCTTACACCACTAGATAGGTTAATGATAGTAAACTCTTGAATTGACGACCTACCAATTACAAATTGTTTTAGCTAAACATAATAATACAATAATGTACAGTTTATAACTCACCTTAAGTTTATTTATTCATTGCAGCAGCAACAGTGGACGATGTTAGACCTTGCATGTAGGCATTTGTTGTGAATTTACCGCCATGTATGCTTGGCCACTGATCAATGGCTTTCTGTGTGATCATTACAGCAGATCTAGTGCCTGGAGCTGGACCCTCCTTCACAATTCTGCACAGCTTAGTCAAATGAGATGGCTTAATGGATCCTTTGTGTTCAACAATGTAACCAAGAATGGAGAATGTCCCTAGCTGGTGCTTCACTCCAGGCAGTTGATCCATCTTTATCAAATGCTTTAATCTCTCTGTGATTCCTTTCCACAGCTGTTCTATATATTCTGTCAGCCAATTTATCACTGAGTCTTTTGTAAAACTACTTTCAGATCTGGTTGTGGATGGTCTAGCAACTTCAGCAACCTGGTAGTAATCAGAACGTTTCTTGATGTATTTGTAAACTTCATTTAGGATGTAATCCTCAGCTGTTAGTTCCTTTTGCTGCCCTGTGGTATCGTGCTTAAATTCAGAAACTACATCATTTGCATTTCCTCCATTAGCTAATTTGGAAATTGTTTCCATCACTCTTAACATAACAGTTTTCCCTCCTTCTTTATAAATATATTTTCTACAAATTCTGCACTAACTGTGGTTTTTTGAGCTACTTGCAACATAATCTTTGTTACATAGGAAATCAATACATAGAACTTGGCACTAATTTCTTTCTCTTGTGGATGATCAAAAAACACCAATTTTCCACAAATCTGTCAAATTGATCAAATTCGTAATTAACCATGCGAGTATCAGATTTGAGTTTTGGTCTCTTAAAACCAATGATATTGTCAAGAACCATATTGGTATAGTCAAGGCCTGATCTCAGATTTGAAGAGTGATTCTGAATAAAGTCTAAAAGCTCACTTAGTTTACAAATTTTCTTCAATGCATCAACGTGGGCTCTGTTCACAAGATGCATTAAGTCCCATCGAAATTTGAAATTTTCTCCAAACAACTTTTTCATTTCGTTTTTAAATGGCTCGTTGTCCTTACAAAAGCCCCATCTCCAACCATTCCAGATACCTTGGATTTAATTGCTTCTTCAGATAGTTTCAAGTGATTAGGAGACTTCAACACATCAAAAATTTCATTGGCCAAATAAACTCCTGATTTGCTGCGTACTAAATTTATCCCAGCAAGTTTTACAGTCTTATCTTCTTCACTCATAACTAATACAACTAGCATGCTTAATCCCAAAATTGTTCCAATGTCATCTGTTTGTTACTGAAGTTTGTTCTAAGAACCACTTTACAGTTTGTTCTTTAAGTTGATTATCTAATAGCTCACAAATTGTCTCGCACGCATGTGTGCTATGATTCAAATTTCCAACCTCACAACCTGACCTATGTAATACAGCTAGAAGTACTGGATATAGAGCCCATGCAGTGTTTGTTTTCATTATGTAGTATAAGATGTTGCCACATAAGTCTTCTATGCGTTTAGTAGTGTTTCCGAGAAGATGTTTTCATCACTTCATAAACAGCAGCTCTTGATGATGCTGAAGTTTAATTAAATGTCTCTTCGATGGGTTTTCAGATTTCTAAACCATCTCTCTTGATTTTCTCCTTGTTTGCATACATAGGTTAAATCTTTACATTGAAGTAACCTTTTATGTTAGAATGTTTGTCTGAAGCACATGCTTTGGGGTCTGTGCAAGCTATGCAATATAATGTAAACTTTTATCATCAGAAGCATCATCAATATCTTCTTGATTATCATCATCTTCATCCTCAACAGCTCTATCTACATCAGGCATATTAGTGTCACTATTTGCAATGTTTTCCATTATATCACTTGGTACTGAAAATGAATCATCAGCATGCCCTAGATCCTTCTTTTCCACCAATTTGAATGTAGATTTGATCAAATCATTGTTCAGGATTTCTTGTATTGATTTACACTTGCTTAAATGGGCTATGGAAATGTCAAATTTGTTGCTTTTTGCTTTATTAGATTTGGATGCAACACTTGAACTTGAAGGCATATTTTGACTCTTCTCTTTATTAACCACAACAGCTTGGTGAGTTTCTTTTGTTAGGCGCAAAATTGCATTCAATGTCTTCTGGATTTGGGAATTTTCAAATTCCTCTAAAGCAGTTTGTTAGTCTGATGCGCAGATTCCTCACTTACCTTTTGTTTCTTAGGTGGAGGAGAAGCACTTTCTTCAGTCTGTGAAACATCTAGTGAAAAAGTTTCATTTTCTAGATTAGCAGTTGATGAAGTTGGTTCATTTTTCTGAGGTCTAGCACTAGCACATTTTGTGAACAAACTAAATGACTGCTTTGCCGTATCTCTTTGCTGCACTTCATCCTGGTATTTCTTTACTGCAATATCTAATCTGTGGGCCCAAACTCTGGGACCTCTTGTATTGTAACAAATATTTTTTTTGGAATTAAAATGTTCCTCCCAGTTTTGCTTCTTTGAATATTTGTTCTTGCATTGACCACAAAAGTAACCCCTTTTAACACCCTCACTTTTCTCTCCAACTTCATCAATATTAGGATCCATTATTGATTATTGACTACCTGAAAAAATACAAAATAAGTAAAAGTTAGTAAATATAGTATGGTAAAAGTGAGTAAAAGTAAGTAAATATAGTACAATAAAAGTAAGTGCTTTAAACTTAGTAAAAGTAAGGAAGAGTAAGTAAAAGTAGGTAAGTTAAAGTAAGTAAAAGTAAGTTTAAACTTAACTAAACTTTTCAATTCTAGAGTCATGGTGGATTACTTAAAACCGCACAAGTAATTATCTGGCCAATTTATCAAACCTGGCCGAGATCAATGGAACATAGTCCAATCCTGATAATTTTATATTAAAAAATATACGTTTTAATAAAATTTTAATTATCAAAACATTGAAGCTTAACAAAAATAAAAATAATTGTTAAATATGGAATTACCAACTAAACTTAAAATAACTAAATTTGTAATTTAAAAAAATTGGTTTTACAAGAACGTATACGCAAAAAATTGCATAACGTCTAGCGGATGAACAAAACCCAAACCCAAATTTACTTTTTCTCATGGTCAAATTTACTGGAGCAATACTCCCAAGATCCCAGGAATCTGGAGTCATGGTTATGCGAACTAGACCTATATTCACTGGAAAGGAGAAGAGAGAGATACACCATTATTTACACTTGGAAAATAATGGAGAAACTAGTCCCTAATCTTACTCTGAACCCTATAACTTCCCAAACAACGGTGGAAAGTAGAAAAGTAAGACTGTGTCGTGTTCCCAAATTAAAGGCGAAACAGGGAACATCCTTAACTCTGAAAGAAAATAGTTTTGTGGTGAGAGGACCAAAACTGTTTAATCAGCCTCCCAAAGACCTAAGAAACACGAAGGGAGATGCAGTGGACATCTTCAAAAGAAGATTAGACGCCTGGCTCAGACAATCCCGATGAGCCGGGCGTACCTGGCTATGTGAGGTGGAGAGCGCAAGAAACCAACTCACTACTTCACCAGGACAACTCGAGAGATGGGGCGACAAGCTTGACCTTCGCGAAATGAGAAATCATTGCGCGGAACCTTTGCAAGGTTGTAAGGTTGCAAGGTATATATATATATATATGTATATATATACATATATATAATTGCAATAATTGCGTGGTTAGAGATTCTTGCATGTTTGGTGTCCGTACATGTTGTAAAATCATGCACAAATCTCAGCTTCGACACCGCTGTCTTATGATAGTACATTTAACACACACACACACACACTCACACACCTTATAACCTTGTAGGTGTTCTGTGCGTCGGTTTCTCTTCACACGGAAGTCAGGCTGGTGGTCCCTCCTCTAGACCTGATTTGATGCAGGATAGATGCTGTTCTGAGCTTTCTACCTCACATAGCCAGGCATACCCGGCTTACCAGAACCGTACTGAATCAGGCGTTTAATCTTCTTTTAAATACTTCAATTTTGACAGCTGGTTGAATAGTCTTGGCCCCCTGATAACAACGCTATTTTTTTTTTCAGAATCGAGGATGTCCCTCGTCCGGTCTTTAATTTGGTAACACAACACATACTACCTTTCCTATTTTCCAGTGTTATTTGGCTGGTTATCGGGTTCGGTTTGAGGTTAGGTACGAGCTTTTTTTTTTTAATTTTCCACATGTATATTATCGTGTACCTCTTTCTTCTTTCCAGCAAATATAGATTTAATATACGTACTCTTTCCCAGTAGTCGAGTTCTTTTCAGCCATCAATCTTGGCTGTGAAATTTCTTTGTATTTCTTCTAGTTTATTGATTTCCTCATTTTTTTTTTATATGGAGACGTCAAAACTGAGTATTATTCTAGTTCTGATATGCGCAATATTTTCAGTAAGGGAATCATTACTTTTGTCCCTTGTTCCAAAGGGTCTCACTTCTCACTATTCCGTCCCGTAATTCTTTTTGCCTTATTTATTGCTATCTGAATTATATATATATATATATATATATATATATATTATATATATATAAAATGTTCGTTTACAATAACAATGATAAATGTACGAGTTGTCTCAGTCATATATATATATATATATATATATAAGCGTCGTTCTTTACATTAATTATACTGCGTGTTTGCAGTTAAATGTATATAATGTTACGGCATGCGGGAGGTGCCCCCTTGGGGCATTGGTTTCTGCGAGTATGTAGAAGAATTACGACATTTGGAAGAGTGAGGCCCATGGTGTAGTGGTTATCATATCTGACCGGCAATCGGAAGATCCCGGGTTCGATTCCCGGGTGGTTACCTCATTTTTTCATTTGTTTCGTTCTCTCTCTCTCATCTTGCGCGGAATATCTCCTATACAAGCGTCGTTCTTTACGTTAATTATACTGCGTGTTTGCAGTTAAATGTATATATATATATATATATATATATATTACTCTGTATATGAGTGAGACAACTCGTACATTTATCATTGTTATTGTAAACGAACATTTTTTTCGGAAATAAACTTCCATCTTCAATGCTAAAAATTACAAATATAATAAATTAAACATTAAAATGTGATAAAACATTAATCAAATTCAGAAATGAATAAACAGGATAAAATAAGAATTCAATTTTATAGTTAAAACAGAATTAAAAAATATATAGTAAAAATTTATATTAATGTTAAGTAAATGGCGCTTTTATCACAGTAAAGAATATTCAAACATAGGAAAACTATAAAAGCAGGGGTCAAAAGCGGAGGTATAATCGTTCAATGCGGGTGTTGCTTTACGGATACCTTTCGACCTTTCAAATGCTTCGTGGATGATTCCTTACTTCACGAAGGTCAAACTTGTCGCCTTTCCTCGAAGCAAAGATTCTGAAATATGAAGAGTGGTTAGTTGGTTGTTGTTGCTGGTAGTTATGATTTAAAATGAGAAAGGGTCAATGGGATGGTCGGTGGTGAAGCCGTGTTCTCTTATTTGGATTTGGAGTGTTTATTTAATGGATGTAATACGCGACTAAAGAACCCTCGATGCTCATCTATTCTTAGTTTATATTGACGGTAAGTGCTACCAATGTAGTTCTCCTGACAACGAACGCACTTAAATAAATAAACCACGGATGAGATAAGATCATTGGAAAGTTTATCTTTGTGACGAAAATACGATTTGATACTGTGTGTATTCGTAAATATGAAACAGAAACTGATTTCAGGATATAAGGGAGTAAGGAGTGCGAGTAAATCAGCTTGCAGTCTCGCTGTTAAGTAATTCTAGAATGAAAATTTAAAATACTGAACATCTTTTGTAACAGATGGAACATTGTGAGTCGGATGATAAATACCGTCAAGAAATTTTTAGGAAAAGGTATATATATATATATTAATATATATATATATATATATATATATATATATATATATATACTGTGTATAAACTGTATATACTATATATACAATAACATATACTGTATACTTACTTTGTGTTACTTTGTGTGAGTTCAAACAACGGTTCAGGATCGACCTGTGGTCGACCCCTCTGCAATATCCCGCCTCATTTGCGGGGTTTGATGAAGGAGGGAATTGCTGTCTGATCTCCTGCCCTCGTAGCCAGCCACGCATGGCTGGTCAGGGACTTTGCACACTGCACAGGAATCTGTCGAGCTGGTTCTTGAAGTTATAATGTTATAATGTTTCAGACCAACAAAGACCCTAGGATCCACTCATGGCTGGTCTACCTAACTGTGTTCGTAATCGTGTATTGTGTATGTCCTCCGTGGTGGCGGAGGGGACCTACAATTTTACGTGGGTTCCGAACCACAAGAACATAAGAAATTTATGTAAAAACTGCCGGTAAATTGGCAACGACCAATTTTTACGAAACTAAATAATTATCAATTTAAAACTAATTATCGATTTAAAACTAAAGATAGACTCTCTGGATCCAGAGGATCAAGTCATAATAGACTACTATCCACAAATATGTTCACACTATATCTATTTATAACGGACATGCAAATATATCAGATCCAAAGAATCCAGTCAATTTCATTACGGTATCCATCAAGTCACGGTCCATATCGATTGCGGACCAAGTCAAAATTTACAATCATATACATTACAATATATACACTTACGAGAAAAGTGTAGGTGTGGCTGTAAAGACTGTACAGTAATGTAGAAATGTGTGTGCACCCATTTTGGGTCTCCCATTTAAAGGTGTTTGTGGGGCAAGTGAAGATCATGAGTTTTTCAATACCTCACAGTACTATGGGGGGCACCGCTCGGCAGAGGAATCTCTTTAAATGGGGTGTGTAAGGACAGAGAGTATCCCCTAACCCAAGACGCTGCCTCCCTATATCCCACAACACTTGTGTTGAGCTGTGGGATCTATCCCCAGAAAGCCTTAATTTTACTACCTTAAACTATACCCTTTCTATCAACATATGCGTCTAATCGATTTTTAAACATGTTTATAGACGTGCTACTAATTACTTCTACCGGCAAACTATTCCAGCTATTTACTATTCTATGCGTAAAAAAGTTTTTCGCAACTGCTGTCTCGAACCTTCTACTTGTCAACTTACACCCGTTATTTCTAGTCCTATTATATTGAGATATTTCGAAAAAGCTATCTCTATCTACGTTATCGAACCCATTCATAATTTTGAAAACCTGGATTAGATCACCCCTTAACCTCCTAGTCTCGAGTGTTGTCAATTTTAACTCCTTAAGCCTATCCTCGTACGACTTTGACCTAAGCGACGGAATCATCTTAGTTGCTCGTCTTTGAACTCTTTCGATTTTGTCTATATCTTTGCGCATATGCGGATTCCAAAATTGGACCGCGTACTCCAAATGGGGTCTAACTAATGATTTATAAAGTGGAACTATAATATCGCGCGATTTGTACTCAAAATTTCGAGCTATAAAACCTAACACTTTGTTCGCCTTATTGACCGCTGCTGTACTTTGTTTCGCTACTTTTAAATCACCAGTGACTATAACTCCTAAATCTTTTTCCTGCTCTACGCTTGTTAAATCTTTCCCTGACATACTATACGCAAAATTACCGTTACGCGAACCTATATGCAAAATTTTGCACTTATCAACGTTAAATCTCATTTGCCATGTGACTGACCAATCAACGATTTTATTCAGATCTTCCTGAATTTTACCTCTATCTTCGTCATTAATCGCCCTACCACCCAGCTTCGTGTCATCCGCAAACTTTGAAACTGTACTGACTAGGCCGACATCTAAATCGTTAATATATATAAGAAAAAGCAAGGGGCCCAATACAGAACCCTGAGGAACGCCACTCGCTACATTAGCCCAACACGACTCCGCTCCATCAACGACCACCCTCTGTTTCCTGCCTCGCAACCACTCTTCTAGCCAATTTATTACTAACCCCTGATTCCATGAGCCTTAGTTTTTTCAATGAGTCTTTTGTGCGGCACGGTGTCAAACGCTTTTTGAAAATCTAAATACACTACATCAACCGCCCGATGTCTATCGTAAACGTCAACCACGCTTTGGAAAAATTCTAAAAGATTAGTTAAGCAAGATTTGTTTCGCCTAAATCCGTGCTGCGTATTTCTAACTAGCTTATGGAATTCTAAGTGTTCGACTATACGATCCCTAATTATTGATTCCAGTAGCTTACCTACAACAGACGTTAAACTGATTGGCTATAATTTCCCGCCGCACCTTTATCGCCTTTCTTAAAGATAGGTGTTACGTTTGCTAACTTGAAATTATCTGGTACGCACCCCTCAGAAATAGACATTAAAAATCTTTGTTAGCGGCACAACAATGCTATCTTTTAATTCTTTTAGTTGTATGGGATATATGGAATCCGGCCCCGGTGATTTACGCGTTTTCATTTTATCAATATAGCGCGTTACCTCCCCTTCACTAACCACTATATTATCCAAAATATTACCATTATCAAACGGTATTATGTCCGTGACCGTAGGGATATTTTTACATCTTCTATAGTAAAAACTGACGTAAAAAATTCGTTTAGCAAGGTAGCCATTTCCTTGTTTTCAGAAACTAGATCTCCGTTTAGATTTTTCAAAGGCCCCAAGACGCTTTTTACTGGATTTCTATTATTGACGTATTGAAAGAATCGCTTGGGGTTTTCTTTACCGTCACGAGCTATGGAGATTTCAAATTCGCGCTTGGACTTTTTTATTACACTTTTCGCTTCACGCCTTAGAGATATGTAGTTGTTTCGTAACCACAAATTGTCTTTATCGCACTTATGTAGCCTATAAGCCCTATCTCTACTCTTTATAATGTCTCCTACTCTAGAAGTAAACCACAAGGGCTTGTTGTTTACTTTCGCACGCTTAATTTTGTACGGTACACATTCCTCATTTATAGTCCTAAATACTGTTTCGAACGATTCCCACATTAGTTTTGCGTTGGAGTTCCCCATCACGTTTTCCCAATTGACGTGTGACAATTTATTTCGAAATTTACTAAAGTCTGCGTGCTGGAAGTTAGGAATTTTCGTCGAGTTAGCTGGTTTCGAGTGACTTACTGAGAGGACAAACTCTACCATATTGTGATCGCTATTGCCCAACGGTTCTATTATTTGAAGATCAGTAATTAGCCTATCATCCGTAGTTATTACTAAATCTAAAATACTGTCCAACCTCGTAGGTTCCCCAACCTTTTGAATAAGAAAGCTATCCTCGAGAAAATTAACTAAACGATTACCTTCCGCGTCTCCCTGCATTGTATCGTAATTTACGTTAGCGCAATTAAAGTCACCCATAACTAAAGCCTGCTCACTACCGATTATTCGCTTTAGTTCACGATATAACGCTTCGTCCGTATCAGCTGTTTGATTAGGGGGCCTATATATAACCGCAACAACAAGTTTGAAATCGTTCAATTTAAGTTCTGCTATAGTCGAATCTATCGGTTCTGGAATTGTGTGCTTTACTTCTATAACGTTCGCTATATTATCTTTGATATACAACATAACACCGCCTCCTCGCCTACCTATTCTGTTTTTAACAAAAAGTCTATAACCTTTAATTTGATACTCCCCTACAAAGTCACGAGTTTCAGTGCTAAGCCACGATTCATTTATCGCAATTATATCATAGTCTTTACAAGCAATTAAAGAAAAAAATTCGTTTATTTTATTTCGTAGGCTACGAGCATTTAAGGATAGAACCTTCAAATTGTTTGTAATTGCGACAACTTCGCGAGCGCAGTGGAAATTTATGGAATTTACGCTGGGACCGTTCGAGTTACGGCAGCCTGAAAAGAAGAGACAGTATTATGAAATAGTCTTCCTAAACGCGCAGCTCCTACGTCATTAAGATGAAGTCCATCTCCGAGGAACAAGTCCCTCCTGCCGCAGAAACTGTTCCAAAAATTCTCAAAATGCACTCCTTCCTGTTGGCAAAGAGACTTTAGGTTATTGTTAATATAGGTCGCCTTGCTGTAGAAATCGTTACGATGGATAATTCGAGGAAGTATACCTGTTAAAACAATCTTATTAGTTTTTTCCTTTAATCGCTCTAGTAAGTCCCTGTACCTAGCCAGCAGTTCTTCCGATCTAGAATTTAAAACGTTATTAGTACCGACATGAATAACATACGTTGTGTCCTCGGAGGTACCATCTGTAAATTGGTCAACACTATTAGTTATATCCTCCACCCTTGCACCAGGGTAGCAGTAACGGCGCCTACGACGAGGGTTTCTCCCACAGAATTCCTCGAGCTGTCCTCGAACAATGGAATCGCCAACGAGTCGTATTTCCGGTTCATCATCATCTTCAAAACCTAAAACAGAAAACTTATTGTTTGTTATTACTGGTAGACATGTCTTAGGTTTTCTCAATGGGGCTCCATTACGCACTCGAACGAAGGGTTGGGAACTAGGAGAAGAGAGAGGGCTATTAATACTATTTATATTATTAATAGAAACTGAGGCAGGAGGGGTCGCAACTGGAGTCTCAAGGGATTCTAATTTTGCCGTCAGGAGCATCACCCTTTCTTCAAGGCTTACTCTGGCCTCCTTCTCACGTTCTAACTCGTTCCTCAGCACTTTTAAGTTTGAGCACCACCTGCAAACTAACTGTTCATTATTATTAGCCATTGTAAACGCGTAAGCGGCAAATTTCCCTTCACAGCGACTGCAAGTACTTGACGGGGGTGCCATGCTTTTAATTAGTTAAACAAAAAAACAAAAATACGAGCGTTTGGAAATTAATAAATTACAATGTAGGTCTACCGCGTTTTTGAAACGCAGAAACAGGTTCTTGTAACACAAATTTATACTAAATGCATATAGAATTAAGCTACCGACAAAAGATCTGTAAAAGAAGAGTATTTATAACACTTATCTTCCGCGATTTGACCCGATTTTTTCCCTTTTCTTCACACGGTGCGGGACAACACTCTACCTGACCTCTCGAAGGAAGGAAAAATGAACCTTATGTCAGCACGTTTTTTGATAGATTTGAAAAAACAACACGGCAAGCCACGTTGATCAAATAATATAGTATTGAATAACGACAATAAATGAAATATATTCGTTAATGAATGATTAGTAGCACGAAGTAATTTAGTTATGAATGCACCGAACACTATTTTTTTTTAAAACACTTCAACGAAAACCACTTATTCAATTGATAACAGGACACTCGATAAAACACGTATATATATATATATTATATATAATATATATATATAATATATATATATATTATATACATATTATTCACGTGTTACTTTCGTGAAATAATTTTCACACACACACACACACACACACTTCTTTCTACCCTTTTGTACTTTATAAATGGGAAATTAAAGTCTCCGCATAACATTAAATTGGGAGTTGGGGAGTTTAAGGACTTTTTTAGGTTTCTGATATGAGCAATGGCCAATGGCTATTCAGAGAATTTTGTAGTTGGAGTGTTCGAAGTTTGTAAATGACTACTAGTATCACGTTTAACTTTTCAATTTTTATTGCTAAAAATTCTACGTAACTATTTCATTTACTTACTAGTGTTTCTGCCATATGACTCTCACCAGGCCCGGATTTAGCTATAGGCGAACTAGGCGATCGCCTAGGTCCTCGCGCCAAAGGGGGCCTCGCTCAAGCCGTTTTGCGCGTTCTGTTCAAGTGAGATTAATGATTTAGAACTCTATGAAGAACTTAAAGTACTTTGCAGGTTTATACCTGAGAAAACAGATCTCGGAAATGCCCTTGTTTATATAGTGCAAAAACAACTAAGTGAGATTTATCCTAATGTTTATGTTGCACTTCGAATAGTATTAACCATCCCAGTTACAATTGCTTCGGCTGAAAGAAGTTTCTCGCGTCTCAAACTTATTAAAACATATTTGCGTTCCACCATGTCTCAAGTGAGATTGCAATCATTAGCTATGTTATCAATAGAAAACGATATAACAAATTCATTAGATTATTCTCAATTAATTGAAGAGTTTAGCTCGAAGAAAAGTAGAAAAGCATTGCTGTAATATTCAAGAAGCATCTGAACCAAATATTAAAGCATTAATATTTAGCCTGATAAGTCGATCGCTCACTATTATAAAAAATGAAATGTCAACATCTCTTATACATCACATATGAAAAACGATTGTATACTATGGAAAGTCATTACCTATAATATTATATAAATCTTAGAAATCATTGTCTTATATTTTCGATACAAATCTTGATTCATATTATAATTTATACTTATTTGTATGGTTTATTTATATTTCTTATACAATTTCCATGCGTGATTATTTTGGTTTGGTTTAATTTTTAAGTGCTGGCATAGTTCTGTCTATGCGGGATTCTAATATTGCTGGTATAGTACCGATAATTAATTAGTCCATATTTTCATATATATAGGCCTAGGGCCTCGCAATTTCTAGATCTGCCTAGGGCCTCGCAACTTCTAGATCCGGCCCTGACTCTCACGTATGTATTTAGCGCAGCCACCGTTTTGTCTCTCTGTTCTGTCGGCTCGTAGAAAAATATAGCCATCGATTTGTATTTCCTTTTTAGCTAAAGGACCCAGACAGTGTTCAAAGACAGAGTCCATAACAAACTGGTAATATGTTAAATTAGGTTCATTAGGCTAGTTTTAGGTTGATTAGGGTTGGTTAGGTTAGGTTTGCCAGAACCGTACTGAGTCAGGCGTTTAATCTTCTTTTAAATACTTCAATTTTGACAGCTGGTTGAATAGTCTTGATCCCCTGATAACAACACTATTTTTTTTTTCAGAATCGAGGATGTCCCTCGTCCGGTCTTTAATTTGGTAACACTACATATACTACCTTTCCTATTTTCCAGTGTTATTTAGGTAGTTATCGGGTTCGGTTTGAGGTTAGGCACGAGCTTTTTTTTAATTTTCCACATGTATATTATCGTGTACCTCTTTCTTCTTTCCAGCAAATATAGATTTAATATACGTACTCTTTCCCAGTAGTCGAGTTCTTTTCAGCCATTAAGCTTGGCTGTGAAATTTCTTTGTATTTCTTCTAGTTTATTGATTTCCTCTTTTTTTTTGTATGGAGACGTCAAAACTGAGTATTATTCTAGTTTTGATGTGAGCAATATTTTCAGTAAGGGAATCATTACTTTTGTCCTTTCTTCCAAAGGGTCTCACTTCTCAGTATTCCGTCCCGTAATTCTTTTTGCCTTATTTATTGCTATCTGAATTTGATATATAGGGGCATATATATATATATATATATATATATATATATATATGAACAGAAGGACCAACACAACGGCAAACATTTTCATTTATTTTTTGTACTGCAGACGTTTCGACAAATCTTTTGTCATCATCAGTGAATTAAGTCTTAAAACCTTAAAACAAAAAAAAAAATGAAAAAATTACATCAATACAATATTAAAACCATTAAAATTAAAACCTTAAAATAAAATTAATGAAAATTGCATCAATACAAAATTAAAATCATTAAAATTACAACACTACAAAAAATTAAAATCATTAAAATTAAATTAAATTACCTCAACAGGTAAATACACAATGTTTACATCGACCTCCATATTTGACAAAACCTAAGAGAAAACTGTGTGGTCCGTAAATCAGAAGGTATATGTCTATAAAAATCGGTTGGTTAGTTAAGAGCTGTAATTTGTAAGATGAACTATTATTGTTAATGGAGGGTTTGTTTCTATAAATGTACAAAGATTCTAAAATTCTGAGTTCTGTGAGGTTATTGGATCTAGTTAGAATTTCAAACTGAGTTTTGTGAAGGGGATGGTTGTTTTCATTACTATGGTTTCTAATTGCGGATTGTGGTGGGCTACTGAGGGGAGGGTTGGTACGGACTGATAAGCCCAAATGTTGAGAAAGACGTACCTCCAGTTGGAGTTGAGTACTGCCAATATACGCAGCCTTGCAGCTGTCGCACGTGTATTTGTAAACAACATTAGGGCATACAGTTTTGGGGAATTCGTCTTTGAACTTTAAAAAATTTGATAATTTAAGTGGGTTGACGAAGGCGAATCTAAAATTTATTTGGGGATAACTAGACTCGAGCAGTTTGGACAATTCACCTCGAATACGCAATGATAAATAACCATAAAAAGGTAATTTAATATATCTGGTTTCTTTTTGTACTGTAGTTATGGGGAGTTTAGTATTAAAAGTGTTATTTAAAAATTTCTTTAATTGGTTATCAAAAGATTAGAAGGGTAGTAATTATTAATAAAGTACTGTCTTAAAAATTTAAACTCTTCGTTTAATGAAAAGTAATTTGAACAAATACGGTAACTTCTTGTTAATAATGTTACTATAGCACTAATCTTATATTTATAAAACATACAACTTAAATAATTGGTTCCCAAGCCAGTAAAAGTTTGTTTTCGAAATAGTGAGGTCTGAAACTTATTATGAGCCCGTTTAACTAGAACATCCAGGAAAGGTAAACTATTATTTGCTTCGTTTTCACACGTGTACTTAATATTACTATGTTGTTTATTAAGATAATGAAGGAAAAGTTTTACGTGTGAAGAATGTTTAAATATTAAGAAAGTGTCATCCACGTATCTTCTGTAATATATGGGTTTAAAACTATTAGGACAACTTTTCAACCAAATTTCTTCGTAATGGCAAAGAAATGCATTTGCTAGTGTTGGGCTCAACGGGGAACCCATAGTTACCCCATCAATTTGGCTGTAAAGGTTGCTATTAAATAAGAAAAGATTATCAAAACACGCTATTTCGAGGAGATTCTTAAATTGAGTCTGAGTGAGGCCATTAATAAGAGTATTATCAGTAGTGAATAACTTGTTTAGTATGATATTTATTGTTTCTTTTAACGGGACATTAGTAAACAATGACGAGACATCAAAACTGGCCATAGTAAGAGAATCGGCATGATTGATCTCTTTTATCTCTTTAGCAAAATCAAACGAGTTGTTAATAGAATAATCATTACAGGTGAGTTTTTAAAGCAAGGGAACGAAGAATTTGGTACATTCAATTATAACTTAGCCAAATTCTTCGTTCTCTTGCTTTAAAAACTCACCTGTAATGATTATTCTATTAACAACTCGTTTGATTTTGCTAAAGAGATAAAAGAGATCAATCATGCCGATTCTCTTACTATGGCCAGTTTTGATGTCTCGTCATTGTTTACTAATGTCCCGTTAAAAGAAACAATAAATATCATACTAAACAAGTTATTCACTACTGATAATACTCTTATTAATGGCCTCACTCAGACTCAATTTAAGAATCTCCTCGAAATAGCGTGTTTTGATAATCTTTTCTTATTTAATAGCAACCTTTACAGCCAAATTGATGGGGTAACTATGGGTTCCCCGTTGAGCCCAACACTAGCAAATGCATTTCTTTGCCATTACGAAGAAATTTGGTTGAAAAGTTGTCCTAATAGTTTTAAACCCATATATTACAGAAGATACGTGGATGACACTTTCTTAATATTTAAACATTCTTCACACGTAAAACTTCTCCTTCATTATCTTAATAAACAACATAGTAATATTAAGTACACATGTGAAAACGAAGCAAATAATAGTTTACCTTTCCTGGATGTTCTAGTTAAACGGGCTCATAATAAGTTTCAGACCTCACTATTTCGAAAACAAACTTTTACTGGCTTGGGAACCAATTATTTAAGTTGTATGTTTTATAAATATAAGATTAGTGCTATAGTAACATTATTAACAAGAAGTTACCGTATTTGTTCAAATTACTTTTCATTAAACGAAGAGTTTAAATTTTTAAGACAGTACTTTATTAATAATTACTACCCTTCTAATCTTTTTGATAACCAATTAAAGAAATTTTTAAATAACACTTTTAATACTAAACTCCCCATAACTACAGTACAAAAAGAAACCAGATATATTAAATTACCTTTTTATGGTTATTTATCATTGCGTATTCGAGGTGAATTGTCCAAACTGCTCAAGTCTAGTTATCCCCAAATAAATTTTAGATTCGCCTTCGTCAACCCACTTAAATTATCAAATTTTTTAAAGTTCAAAGACGAATTCCCCAAAACTGTATGCCCTAATGTTGTTTACAAATACACGTGCGACAGCTGCAAGGCTGCGTATATTGGCAGTACTCAACTCCAACTGGAGGTACGTCTTTCTCAACATTTGGGCTTATCAGTCCGTACCAACCCTCCC
This sequence comes from Bathynomus jamesi, assembly GCA_023014485.1. Lineage (NCBI taxonomy): Eukaryota > Metazoa > Arthropoda > Malacostraca > Isopoda > Cirolanidae > Bathynomus > Bathynomus jamesi. The sequence continues at coordinate 242,017 of JAJOZX010006027.1, read as the reverse complement.
CTCAGTAGCCCACCACAATCCGCAATTAGAAACCATAGTAATGAAAACAACCATCCCCTTCACAAAACTCAGTTTGAAATTCTAACTAGATCCAATAACCTCACAGAACTCAGAATTTTAGAATCTTTGTACATTTATAGAAACAAACCCTCCATTAACAATAATAGTTCATCTTACAAATTACAGCTCTTAACTAACCAACCGATTTTTATAGACATATACCTTCTGATTTACGGACCACACAGTTTTCTCTTAGGTTTTGTCAAGTATGGAGGTCGATGTAAACATTGTGTATTTACCTGTTGAGGTAATTTAATTTAATTTTAATGATTTTAATTTTTTGTAGTGTTGTAATTTTAATGATTTTAATTTTGTATTGATGCAATTTTCATTATTTTTATTTTAAGGTTTTGATTTTAATGGTTTTAATATTGTATTGATGTAATTTTCATTTTTCGTTTTTTTTGTTTTAAGGTTTTAAGACTTAATTCACTGATGATGACAAAAGATTTGTCGAAACGTCTGCAGTACAAAAAATAAATGAAAATGTTTGCCGTTGTGTTGGTCCTTCTGTTCATCTGTAAGCTCCGTTTCCCGAAGAAGTCAATAGCATTGATATATATATATATATATATATATATATATATATATGTATGAGACAACCCATACATTATTGTAAACGAACATTTTTTTCGGAAATAAACTTCCATCTTCAGTGCTAAAAATTACAAATATAATAAATTAAACATTAAAATGTGATAAAACATTAATCAAATTTAGAAATGAATAAACAGGATAAAATAAGAATTCAATTTTATAGAGTTAAAACAGAGTTAAAAAAATATAGAGTAAAAACTTATGTTAATGTTAAGTAAATGGCGTTTTTATCACAGTAAACAATATTCAAACAGAGGAAAACTATAAAAGCAGGGGTCAAAAGCGGAGGTATAATCGTTCAATGTGGGTGTTGCTTTATGGATACCTTTCGACCTTTCAAATGCTTCGTGGGATGATTCCTTCACGAAGGTCAAGCTTGTTGCTTTTCCTCTAAGCGAAGATTCTGAAATATGAAGAGTGGTTAGTTGGTTGTTGTTGCTGGTAGTTATGATTTAAAATGAGAAAGGGTCAATGGGATGGTCGGTGGTGAGGCCGTGTTCTCTTATTTGGATTTGGAGTGTTTATTTAATGGATGTAATACGCGACTAAAGAGCCCTCGATGCTCATGTATTCTTAGTTTATATTGACGGCAAGTGCTACCAATGTAGTTCACCTGACAACGAACGCACTCAAATAAATAAACCACGGATGAGATAAGATCATTGGAAAGTTTATCTTTGCGACGAAAATACGATTTGATACTGTGTGTATTCGTAAATATGAACCAGAAACTGATTTCAGAATATAAGGGAGTAAGGAGTGCGAGTAAATCAGCTTGCAGTCTCGCTGTTAAGTAATTCTAGAATGAAAATTTAAAATACTGAACATCTTTTGTAACAGTTGGAACATTGTGAGTCGGATGATAAATACCGTCAAGAAATTTTTAGGAAAAGGTATATATATATATATATATATATATGCTGTGTATATATACAATAACATATATACTTTGTGTTACTTTGTGTGAGTTTGAACAACGGTTCAGGATCGACCTGTGGTCGACCCCTCTGCAGTATCCCGCCTCATTTGCGGGGTTTGGTGAAGGAGGGAATTGCTGTCTGATCTCCTCCTGCCCTCGTAGCCAGCCACGCATGGCTGGTCAGGGACTTTGCACACTGCACAGGAATCTGTCGAGCTGGTTCTTGAAGTTATTCAGGTCGGTATATATATATATATATATATATATATATATATATATTATATATATATATTATTCACGTGTTACTTTCGTGAAATAATTTTCACACACACACACACTTCTTTCTACCCTTTTGTACTTTATAAATGGGAAATTAAAGTCTCCGCATAACATTAAATTGGGAGTTGGGGAGTTTAAGGACTTTTTTAGGTTTCTGATATGAGCAATGGCTATTCAGAGAATTTTGCAGTTGGAGTGTTCGGAAGTTTGTAAATGACTATTAGTATCGCGTTTAACTTTTCAATTTTTATTGCTAAAAATTCTACGTAACTATTTCATTTACTTACTAGTGTTTCTGCCATATGACTCTCACGTATGTATTTAGCGCAGCCACCGTTTTTGTGTGTCTGTTCTGTCGGCCCGTAGAAAAATATAGCCATCGATTTGTATTTCCTTTTTAGCTAAAGGACCCAGACAGTGTTCAAAGACAGAGTCCATAACAAACTGGTAATATGTTAAATTAGGTTGATTATGCTAGGTTAGGTTGATTAGGGTTGGTTAGGTTAGGTTTGTAATTAGGACCCTATGGACTGTCTGGATAGTAAAGTGTTTACCTTCTTTTTTGTATATACAGTACTCGCAGTTTTCACAGTTCCCTTGGCAGTCTTCAAGATGTTTTTGTGATGTCAGCTTTTGTTTCATCCATAAGCTATTTCAGGTGGGAAACTTTGTTTAACGAGTTGTTCAGTTTGAGCCCTTGAATATTTGCCAGGACCGTATTTATGTTTTCAGTTTTGCGTTGTCGCATGTGCATTCCAAATTCGTTGTCCTTCAGTGTCTCGTGTTTCGTAGCCTTGTAGTCATCCGGGAAGGATCCGCTTCCGTTTACTTGTTTTGGTAGCTTCTTGCCTGATAACGGTTCGGCTCGGAGGTTCTAACCGTATCGACTCTATGTGTCGTATGAGGCTTAGTAGCCTTATTGTGTCGGCGATGTCAAAAACATTTGCTTCGTGGTTTATACTCAAAGGTTTCTTATCATTTTTCCCGTTATCCTTAGAGTTTGTTGGAAGGCGATGTTATCGTATTTGCAATTCCACGTATTGCATAATTCTTGCAAATGGTTAGGTGGCAGAATCTGCAACTAACACCAAATTTACAGTGACCATTATTTTTATACTAGAATTTACAGTTGGTTGTGCGTTCATATAAACACCGTTCTTTTTTAGATCTGCAGTTATTCCTCGCATAATACCGGCATACAGTTTCTTCCATATTCTTCCTCGGGCGCTTTTGTTTTTTACAGTTTGTTTTATTTCATTCTTTGGAGATAACTTGTGTATATTATTGGGGTTGCGCTTTTGTTCCTCGTAATTGACGCTGGTGTCCGTCTGATCTTCTTGTGTTATCTTTGGTGTCTATTTCACTCTCACTGTCGCCCTTTTCTTTTTTTCGTGTTGATTTTATCACTGTTTTCGTTTCTCTATTTTTCGTCTCCTTTTCTAGTCCTCTCTTCTCGACATTCCCATTTTCCCCTTTGGTTTCTTCTTTATTCCCTCGCTCTGATCTAAATACCCGAAAGGAATTTATTTCCGTGGAACAATCTTCACGGAAGAATTTTATTCCGGTTATCTATTTGACACTTGGTATAAGGGAGATCTAATTGCTTCCCATTCCAAGCAACTGTAGTCAGTAAGAGGTTAGCAGAGATCGCATCTAATTGCCTTCGTCTTACGACTTACAGAGTTCTCTAACTCGATTTCCCATTTCTACGCTTTTTAATATAATACCATTTCCTGATTTGGAATGGTTGAATATATATATATATATATATATATATATATATATAGATATAATTGTTTGAACATTTGGTTAATCCGTTTTTTTAGTATAAAATTTAGTATAAAAGTTCCCTATTTCTCTTTTATCTCGTTCGTAATCTGAAGGATTTTCCCTTAAAGATTTGTTTGTCTGCGTTTGGTAAATAGCCTGCCATCTCTCAAGGGCCATTGGATTTATAGCGAAGTATAGGTTATTTGCATTCTGATTCTTTAGTTTTGTATACCTACATAAGTATACTTACATAAGTATACATTTGTACGTAAGTATACGTGTACATTCATGTGCCTACATACTATGTATACTTTTATAATTGTGTGTGTGTGTGTGTGTGTGCGCGTGTCCTGTATTACACAAAACTGTTTTCAGTCCCCATTTACTCTGTCGGTATAAAACCCAAGTTTCGATGTAAATGCTCAGCCTAAGACAGGAGTTATGCTCATAAAGATGACGAGTGTGTGTGCTTTGCGTTAAGTGTGGGTATAAGTTATCGGCGAAAGAATCCCGAAATGGCGTCTTTAACTCTTCAACTTCCGAAAGATCCCTTACAATAGTCTTTCCCGCGGTGCGCGAGGTCATAAATTCTTTGTTTGAGATATTTAAGTCTCTAAAAATGTTCATAAAAATTTTCCCAACAAAAGTTCCATTTTGAAAAGTTTCATAAAAAATTTGTGTTCGCCTTTCCTGAATTCCTTTGGTTTACTTTAATCGTGTTTTCATTAAATGGCTTGAAGAAAGGAGTTTCTTTGCCATGAGCTCTCTCACGTTAAAGATTCACAGTAGACTTTGTATATGTCCCCCAGGAGATACGGGGTTAAGAATAATATACCTCGTTTTCCTCGTGTGTGTCGTAAAAAGTAACTGTATGAGGATCCCCCCCGCTCCTGGATACAGTGGATAGGGTTATTTCCTCTGCCTTCCTGTACGTAATAGGGTTAGAGTGTTGGGACTGCAAAATAAAGATTTATTAATAATATGATCTACAGTAAGAACTGCTACATGATTGGAAAACATAAGTTAATTAACATATAAATTTCACAGAGGCCTCAGATGAATTTAGAAAAACAAGGACGCGCTTTTGGCACGAACCCAGAACAGGTTCCCACACGTTCGTACTTGTGATGTTTGACCAATAAAGATGGGAATATCAGTCACGTTGTGCCTCACCTCCCGTTTCGTCCAATCCTATATTCATAAACAGTTTTAGGTTTGAAATAACATTTGATGTGTATAATTAAGTCATTTAAGCTTGTCAAATATGTCAAATAAATTAAGTAAATAGTATAAAACAGATAGGAATTTGTAAAACTTATAAAATAGTGTATGCGAAAGTTGTGTTTAAGTTCCAGGTTTATAAGGGAGATGGACGAAGGATTGTTTCCCCAGTACGAGATGAAAATCCGAAGTGCAGAAGGGAGACAGAGAGCGCAGCGCAGATGGAAAATCTCAGTCAGTCGAGAACAGGCCAACAGAGAGAGCGCTGTGACAGTCCGTCAGTGACAATGTGATAAATAGGCTATTAGTCAGAGGAAGAAGAGTGGAGTATATTAAAATTTACTCTCAGTCACTTAAGATACTGCTTTTATACATACTTAAGTCACAGATATGAAACACACACACACACACACATATATATGTATATATATATATGTGTGTGTGTGTGTTTCATATCTGTGACTTAAGTATGTATATTTCTACGATGAGTTTCATACCCGATTGTAACTTATATGTGGTTCAAGTAATGACCACAAGTGGATCAATGGGGCTATGTCGTGGCCAATGTCGTAACACCGCTTCCCGGAGATCAGCGAAGTTAAGCGACATTGGGTCTGGGTAGTAGTTGGATGGGAGACCGTCCTCCGTGCCCAGATTATGTAGCGACCCGTGGTTCGGATTCCACATAAAGCTGTCGGTCCCCTCCGTCATATGAACTTAGATGTTGCGAAGGCTGTTAAACAACCCCAATAAAAAAAAAGTGGATCAATGACAATTATATGTGAAACTAGCGATGCCGTTATGAAGGAACTAACCTATATTGTATTAATATCGTCCCAGTGGGTGTGGTAAATTTTGGGCATTTAATCAAAGTGTTGTGTAAAGAGATAGGCCGAGGCTCGAAACAAGGCTGAACTCAAGGCCTACTCTCTTATGAGATAGCTTAAATAATATTTTTGCCACGTAAAGTGATAGGCCTAACCCAGCTGGGCTTAAAGCTCAGCTGGCTTTCGCTACCAAATTCATAATCATATAACCCGAGTAAAGTCCGCATTATTATTTCCCAGATTTACGGGTGTAACAACGACAAGGTAATTGGGGGACAACCCTTCAGGAGATTGGGTTGAGGTCTCATCTCAAGTAAAATACTCTTCCATGAGTGACCCAAAAAGCCTCGGGCCTGGACGGCGTGCCCCCCGAAACTTCTCTCGGAAGCAGATGCGATGAAAAATTTTGGGGGTACGATTATTGCACATGAAGTGGATTATCCGATAATACATGAAAATGTTATGTGTGGCGTGAATATGTTAGTGAAGATCAGAATAGAGGATAGAATATTATACGTTGATATGGTCGTGTGGAGATAATAAATAACACTGGATGACAAAAAATAACTTTTTTTTTGTCACATGAACAAAAATGGGTGGATCTTATAGGTTTTTACCACTGAGTTAAAAAATTACCTCAAAATGTGTCTATCACCCACCAATTTTGAGTGAATCGAAAATGAAATTTGGACTAATTTATACACATAATAGCAAATTCAAAGTAGAAAATGCATATTGAACTCACCTAAAATGTTCACTGAGCGAAATCAAGTGAGTAACTGACAAATGAAAGTCAACAGTGACGTGCGTCAACTTATAAGCAGAGGAGGAGCAAGAGACAAACCCCGCCCCCTTCCTATTCTGACTCAAATACTAAGTAATGTAAATTCGTGTGTCACTCTAAAACTGCGGGTGATAGAAAAATTCTGTTTTCATTTCCGTAATCAACGTAAAAAATTACATATAGTTTAAATAAAAATATCTCTGTGACAAAAACTTTGTTGACCAGTGATAATTAAAGGATTGCGAAAAGATGTGTAATAGAGAGTACGATAGTGTGAGGAAAAGAGGAAGATCGTGTAAAAGATGGAAAGGTGTAATTAGTAAATGTGTGCAGTTGAAATAAGTGTGGAAAAGGTTAAAGAGAAACAGAGAGGGATGGAAGTTGTTTCAGACGTATGTAAGTGGAAATGTTCGTTTCACTTGATGACCACTAGAGGTATACCCTCAATTTTGTCATGAAAAGTAAAACCCTGGATTCCTGAGGTTAGAGTGGTGTTTATTCACATTAGAGATCCCCCCCCCCATGTATTTTTGTGTATAATTTTTTATGCAGGAAGGAAGAGCCAAGGGCGAATGTCCGCAAAAACGCACCCCCCTCACTCTTAAGAAGGAGAAGAGAACCGAAATCAAGGTTTGAGATGCTTGGACACTGCGTTTGAAACATTGAAGGTCATGGACAGGGGAAAAGATAGACTGAGGAAGGTTGTTCCAGAGTTGACTGGTTGAGTAGATGAGAGACTGAAAATGCTGATTAACCCTTGCGTTGGAGAGTTTGACAGAAAAAGGATGAGAATGTGTCGAAAGTCTGGTACTGCAAGCTCTCCTTAAAGGAAGAGGCACGCAATTAGAGAGTTCAGAAGAGCAGCGTCCATTATAATAGCGATAATAAAGAGAGAATAAGGCAACATTGCGACGAAGAGAGAGGTATTGAAGACAGTCAGTAAGAGGTGGGGGATTGATGAGACGGAAAGCCTTTGATTCCACCCGGTCAAGTAGAGCTGTATGGGTTGAGTTACCCCACACGTGAAAAACGTACTCCATACAGGGGAGAACATACAGAGAAAGCAACTGAATGGGGTGCAGTGTTTCTCTTTTATTGTAATAATTTTTATTTGTGTTAACATGATTTTTGTTCACTTATAGTGATATTTGTTATTTCGAACTTATACTGTACTGGAAACTTTAACGGCTCCCCTATTTTGACTCGCGTTTAACTGCACTTTATACGAGTAGCGTGTGTCCGGTTGGGTCTAACGAAAATGGGACGCTGAAACAAAGAAAAATAGATTTTATATGATTTTATTCAATTCAGCTTTTGAAACACAGTGATTAAAGATAGGGGATCACCTGAAGATCAGGGCCCCCAGCCTTCTTCAGTTAGCCTTATAAGGCTAACTAACGAAAATATCAAGACCTAACCTAATCAATCGTTAGGGCAACCGTACGCCCTTGACGATTGGTTAGGTTAGGTCGTGATATTTTCGTTAGTTAGCCTTATAAAACTAACTAAAGAAGGCTGGGGGCCCTGATCTTCAGGTGATCCAAGATAGGGCGAATTAAGATGAATAGACATTGAAAGAGAGAAAAGTTAAGTCGGCCAAAGCCAACTCTCATTAATAGAATTTACATTGAACCAACACTAATGAAACAGAACACATCTTATATAACATGAATCTCAGCGAAAACCTATTTGAAAAAGAGGCGCATGTTTGCCAACTGTAAATATTAAAATAAATTACTCTCTGGGTATACCAACTGAGATTTTAAAACTAATCTCTCTCTCTCTCTCTCTCTTCTCTCTCTCTCTCTCTCTCTCTCTCTCTCTCTCTCTCTCTCTGCAGTTAATATAAAAGAAATTTCTAACCAATAATCACGTCAAATTGCATTAATTAACAATCCTATTAATCCCATTTATTTCAAGGGGTCAAGAAACTATGAGAGGGACGCTTTGTGAAGCGGATAGAGAAGCGAAGGGTAGAATCATCGGAATAGGAGTAATAACAATGATTGGGGTTGTTTAACCTCCTTCGCAACATCTAAGGTCATATGACGGAGGGGACCTACAGCTTTACTTGGGATCCGAACCACGGGTCGCTACATAATCTGCACACGGAGGACGGTCTCCCATTCAACTACTACCTAGACCCAATGTCACCCAACTTCGCTGATCAACGGGAAGCGGTGTTACGACATTGCTACTACGTAGCCCCGGAATAGGAGTGGATAGGACAGAATTGGTGTCGAGTGGTGTCTACAATTTAACTGTTTACGGTCTCCAGATCAGGCGTTGTTCCCACCCCGTAGAAAATGGGAAACGAGCTCATATAATATTATATATATATATATATATATATATATATATATATATATATATATATATATATATATATATATATATATATATATATATATATGAGACAGGGAGGAAGAGACACATACGTTTTGTTAATATTGCTTAATATTGGCTACGCATCGATTGCAGGAGTGATTGGTTTCGTAGTGGAAGAAATGATGTGAAAGGAACGGCAGTTGGATAGAATCTGTCAATTGGAAACGCCTTTCGCCTCTGTCGTCAATAAATCTTTGAGAAAATTTGCACAATTTCTCTTATAAATTCACGTGTAGCTACCTGAAGAAACAGCGATATTTTTCAGAGTTTTGGATGAGAGCATTTAACCTAATCTGAATAACTACATTAAATGAGTTTATAACGTACTCAAACGTAACCTTCATTATAGCACTATTTTTATGGTATGTAACGATTTTAATTAAAGACAAAATACTACTGAAATTATGGCGACACGGCTAATGGTGCTACCCACACGTTCGTGTTGTGATGAACTGTGCGTGTATGTTAAAGATTGTTGCGGTTTTATGAGGTAGTCAAGAACACACATACACGCACATACACGCACACACACACACACACATATATATAAAGGGAAGGTTTGAAATTGCAGAAATTCTAAGCTCTTGGTCCAGTTTGTGTAGAACAGGCTTAAGCTAATATGAATGCGCTTGTAAATTTGTGTTGTCTTGGAGGAGGAAACACAAACTTGTGGTGCATCTTGCTCCTGATGAATTATGCACCCGGACCAATAATGACAAGAGTGTCTGCAATGTAAACTAACAATACAAACGAGGAAATGATTATTTATCAATTAAACTGCTTATTCCCTAATGTCAACACAAAGTATTGTTGCTTCCATTACCAATGAGCCACGTAGAAGGCTCGTTTGTACGTTCACCCGTGTGCGGAAATTTGTACGTCAACATTTGTACGACGGAAATTTATACGCCAGCATTTGTACGCCAGAACATTTATACGACTGAAAATTTATACGACTGACATTTGTACGACGGTAATTTAAGTATGCGCTCTACCGGACTTGTTTGACTTAAGTATGCGATCTACCCATGATAATAACCGTGACTTCATTTTTTTTATATAAACATAAGCACAGGTGCAAAAAAATAAAAAAAATAAATAAATAAAAGTAAACATTATTTAAATATTTTGAAAATAATTTCAATTTGAAGAATTTTAAATTTTATCATGTATCACAGCGCATTAAAGGATTAACAAGTACGTAAATGGTTATTGAATAGGTACAGGTGGTTAGTTTAGGTTAGGAGATTAATGAGAAAAACTCGCAAGATTTGTTCTCCGATTTTTTAAATGCCATTCGTTCTGTATATCGCTAGTTACATTTTCTCTTAAATTGGTAAGCTGAAATCTAGTTTCAATTATGTATTTAATTATTGTAATGTGTAATTTCATAATTTGTGATAATGTCTACTTTAACTTACCTAGTTTCAAATTCAATTTTATTAACTCATCATGAATTTCTTGCGTATAACGTATAAATTACTGTCGTACAAATGCTGGCGTATAAATTTCCGGGTTTCACGTTCACCCATGTATATACTTGGCAATGATACTGCCAGCTTGTTGTTTATACCCTGAATGGGTGTATGGGTGGAGCAGCGCTTTGTGTAAAACACCCTCTTAATCTATTAACACACGTCTTATGTAGTGAGAATATGTACCTTAGATTTGATTCTGCCCGAACTGTTCGTTCTAACGAAGGCCATGCTTTTCGCCCAACTTTAGACCGACAGTTTAACGTGGAATCCGAACCACGACCCACCATGGATGTTTGAAATTACAAAGTCCCGGACTCGATCTCACGAACTCCCGGACAGGGGCTGAGCGGAATATATATATATATATATATATGCATTTAACTGCAATGACCACGCAGTATATAAATGAATAGAAACGACGTAAATAAGGAGCGTCTCTGCACACGGGGAAGAGAAATAACGAATAAATGAAAAATGAGGCGAACCGCCCGGGAATCGAACCCAGGGCTTCCAATTGCCGGTTGGATGCGCTACCATTACACTACGGACCTCGATCAATCATAAATCGAAATTCTCCTACATAGGGCAGAAACCAATGCCCTGAGAGGGCACCCTCGCAAATCGTGAATATGTGCATTTAACTGCAATGACCACGCAGTATATAAATGAATAGAAACGACGTAAATAAGGAGCGTCTCTGCACACGGGGAAGAGAAATATCGAGGTCCGTAGTGTAATGGTAGCGCATCCAACCGGCAATTGGAAGGCCCTGGGTTCGATTCCCGGGCGGTTCGCCTCATTTTTCATTTATTCGTTATTTCTCTTCCCCGTGTGCAGAGACGCTCCTTATTTACGTCGTTTCTATTCATATATATATATATATATATATATATATATATGTGGGATGAATTTCACAATTAAACACGTGAAATGAATGAATGCTGCAAACCCACAAGGAAAAAAAAAGAAAAACGATTCCAAGGCCTTTCGTGTATTCAGAGCTACACCTCGTCAGGGAATGAAGAGAGAAGGCAAGATGCCCATAAATATATACAACGTAGCGGAAACCAAAGCAATTAGCACATACTTAACAAGAGTTAATGAGAGGCAAAAGGAATTTTAACAAGATATTGTCAATTTTATACATTCCCGCACTGTTATTGAAATTGTTTTTAAAATGGATAAATACACATTCTAGAATATTTCTTTCTATTATATCTCTGTTTGCAACAAGCGCTTTAGAACTATCCCAATTGATGCTATGATTACATCTATACATATGGTTAAACAAAGCATTGGAATTATTAGCTGTTCTACACGCATATTTATGCTGTTTTACCCGTTTGGCCTATATACAGGGTGTACATAAAGTCAGGATCTATTTTTGTGAAGCACTTGGAAATTATATGGAATTCAATCATAAAATGATAAAGTGGTAACATTTATTAAATAATTAAGAGTAGGATTCGACGTGACGCCCATCAGTATCCCTGCACAGCTCAAATCGTTCCGCAGCATTTCTAAACACATTCTGGAGCATTTGTGGGGTTATGTTATCTGCAGCAGTTCGTATACGTGTACGTAAGTTTTCAAGACTCGTAATCTTCGTCTGATAGACGTGCGATTCGATAAAGCCCCATGCAAAGAAATCTAAAGGGGTTAAATCTGGTGATCTCGCTGGCCAAGGTCTGTTGCTTCCGCGTCCGATCCAGCGATTTGGAAAACGTCCATTTAGATAATCCTGAACAATTTTGGCATAGTGACAAGGAGCACCATCATGTTGATAGACGACGGTACTAACAATCCTATCCCCAATCAGCTGAGGTTCAAGGAATTGCTGCAACATGTCCAGATAAATAAGCCCCGTAACTGTAGCTTCAGCAAAGAAAAAAGGACCATAAACCTTAGATTTTGTTAAACCCATCCAGACATTAACTTTAGGCGAGTCTCTTTCCCAATTTTGGACGAAATCATTCGGTCTTTCATCTGCCCAAATTCGACAGTTATGGCGATTTACTTTTCCACACGTATGGAAAGTGGCTTCATCACTAAAGAGAATGTTATCCATTAAATTATCACTCCAGATTTGTTCTACGAGATCAGCACACACAGCACTTCGTCGAGGGAAATCTTCCTCATGTAAATCATGTAAAACCTGCAAATGATAGCTTTTCTTCTGCAAATTAACTTTCAGAATTTTGTGCACAGATGACGTCGGGAGGCCGAGTCTGTGTGATGCAGTACGAACGGACGTACGTGGCTCCTCAGTGATAATTCCGCGTACTGCATTCACGGTAAGATCGGACATACACGGTCGTCCTGATCTTGCTTCATCATTTACAGATCCCGTTCGTTTAAATTTGTTCACCAATTTTCGTATTGTCTTGTCTATTGGCCCCGGCTTATGAAATCTCCTTCTAAACTTCTCTCTGATGTCATTGTATTTCTTTCCCTCGATTCGCCAAATTACTATTGCCACACGCTCTTCTATATTCATTCTAAGGGCTTCTGAAAAGAAAAATAGAAAAAAATAATTATTTCACAAAAATAGATCCTGACTTTATGTACACCCTGTACTGTATACTGAGTTACATTGTGTACATCCAATCGAATACACACAACCAACAACATTTTCCGGGCTATTCTTTATTAAGCGTGATTTAACAGTCTTATTATACTTAAAGACTACATTGATGCCAATTGCTTTAAGTAAAGTCGGAAGATATTGAAAATTAACATGGTAAGGTAGGCTAAGGATATTTTTACGTTCAAATTCCTTTACAGTTACACTATTATAATACCTATTCTTGGCTTTCCTAAGACAGTTATCTAAAAATGGAATAGGATAACATAATTTAGTACCAATATTCATGATATTGCATAACTCGGAATCTAAAAATTCAGGACTGACAACTCTCAATGCTCTAAGAAACATAGCAGAGAAAATAGAGGATTTAATCGAGGGATGATGGTCAGAATAAAAATGCATATAAGAGTTGTTATTATTAGTAGGCTTGCGATAGACTTCAAATTTGAACTGATTAGAGCATCTCCAAATTTTTAGATCCAGAAAAGATAGGCTTCCATCATTTTCTTTTTCAACTGTGAACTTAATAGATGGGACTAAATTGTTGAGCCTACCAAGAAATAAGTCAACATCCAAATTATTAGGCCAAAGGCATAAAATATCATCTATATACCTGTACCAAACCAGGTTAAAATTAACAATCGAAGGCAAAATTCTACTTCAAAAAAATTCCATATATAAATTAGCTAGTACAGGTGAAAGGGGATTTCCCATCGCCAATCCAAACGACATAGCATAAAACTTATTTTCAAACTGAAGTTTACAATCTTTAACGCAAAGCTTAATTAACTAAATAAGAGTTGTGTTGAACAGGGAAAGAATATTCAGAGATCTTATCTTTTAAAAAATCAAGTAGGTCATCAACAGGGGCTTTTGTGAATAATGAGCATACATCAAAGCTTACCAATTTGAAATTAGGGTCATTAGGAAACTTCAGTTTGTCAATAAGATCCATGCTATTTACAATATGTGACTTAGAAATAGAACCAACTAACGGCGTTAATAAACTAACTAACCATTTAGATAGCTTATATATATATAGGCCAAACGGGTAAAACGTTAGATATTAGGGTAAAACAGCATAAATATGCGTGTAGAACAGCTAATAATTCCAATGTTTTGTTTAACCATATGTATAGATGTAATCATAGCATCAAGTGGGATAGTTCTAAAGCGCTTGTTGAAAACAGAGATATAATAGAAAGAAATATTCTAGAATGTGCATTTATCCATTTTAAAAACAATTTCAATAACAGTGCGGAATGTATAAAATTGACAATATCTTGTTAAAATTCCTTTTGCCTCTCATTAACTCTTGTTAAGTATGTGCTAATTGCTTTGGTTTCCGTTACGTTGTATATATTTATGGGCATCTTGCCTTCTCTCTTCATTCCCTGACGAGGTGTAGCTCTGAATACACGAAAGGCCTCGGAATCGTTTTTCTTTTCTTTTTCCTTGTGGGTTTGCAACATATATATATATATATATATATATATATATATATATATATATATATATATAATATTCCATAGCTTATACCTGAATTGCATTGTAAAGGTTCGGTTTTCTGTTTCTTCTGTCGAAATACTGACAGAGGAATGTAGAAGAGATTGTCAGGCGAAAGAGCTAAGTCCAGATCAGATTTTTACATCGATTTTCTGTCCTCGACTTTAGTTATAAGGTCCATAATGTATTTTTCTCCTTTGAAATATATATATATATATATAATACAGGGGCGTAGCCAGAAATATGCCAAGGGGGGGGCGAACTTGGAAGATAAATAATTTTTATACGTTCATGATGAGCTTATCGTTCAGTTAGAGATGATTAACTAGCTACTGCTAAGACACATTATGAATAAAAATATAAAAATTATATTATAAAAAATATAAAAATTTTGATAAAAATCTGATTAGTAACATAATATTCAACGCAAACCGCAATTAGAATGCTCAGATTTGTATTAACATAAGAATAAAAAAGTGTTAATTTCGAAATTAAGCATTCCCTTGGACTGTTACCGTTATAAAAGAAAATTATTCTCAGGGCCGGATTAAGAGTTTTCGGGATCCTAAGCCATTTTAGATTTTTAGTAGTAGGGGAGGCAAGAGCTAGCGCCAAAAGCGCCGAAATTTTTTCACTTCATTCTCATCCTGTTGTAACCTAGCAAGTTTACTGAGAAAATAATAATAATTTATTCGCTCAAGGGGGAGCGATCGCCCCTGTCGCCTTCCCCTTCGGTACGCCTATATATATATATATATATATATATATATATATATACATATATATACAGGGTGTCCGAGAATTATCTGTATAATTTTTGGCTGTTATTAAAAGTCAACCATGAAGTGTAGAAATTCCAGTGTTGTCCCATTTTACAGAGAATCTCATTAAGTTTTTTCTGATACCAAGTTTTGACAAGTTTTTTAGAAATTCCAGTGTGTCCGAAAATTATCTGTACAATTTGATCTTTTAATAAAATTCTTGATAACACACGTAAAATTCTTAAACAAGATTATTTAGAATCTGTATTTTCAAAAGTTTCTTTTATTAAAGTAACGTTGTTACAAACATTCGATATGTGCACCATCAGTGATTCGCAAAACATCCAATCGATAATCCAAATGTTGCCATGTACGCTGCAGCATATCCACATCAATTCGCTCAATAGCAGCTGTGATTCTTGCTTTTAAATCATCAATGTCTGTCACCCGCGTACAAAAAAGAAAAAACTTGTCAAAACTTGTTATCAGAAA
This sequence comes from Bathynomus jamesi, assembly GCA_023014485.1. NCBI lineage: Eukaryota > Metazoa > Arthropoda > Malacostraca > Isopoda > Cirolanidae > Bathynomus > Bathynomus jamesi. The sequence continues at coordinate 226,348 of JAJOZX010006027.1, read as the reverse complement.
AAACTTAATGAGTTTCTCTGTAAAATGAATTTCTGCACTTCATGGTTGACTTTTAATAACAGCCAAAAATTGTACAGATAATTCTCGGACACCCTGTATATATGAGAGAGTTACAAGGAGTTACAAGGACAAAAGAAGTACCTCAAAAGGTCTTGCGGCCATACCGAGGAGATACCAATGGCAACGGGTGCCAGGGTAAAATTCTTATACAATCACCCCAACAATCACCCCAGAGAGAGAGAGAGAGAGAGAGAGAGAGAGAGAAGAGAGAGAGAGAGAGAGAGAGAGAGAGAGAGAGAGAGAGAGAGCTCCAAATTTGACAATTAATTTGATGTAAAATTAATTCGCATTTGGAAGATGCAAATCATTTATGTCACTGGTGTCGTTCTGTTTGGCACCTAATTGATCTAAAGCAATGCGTCGCAGAGCGTGAGCTCGGAATAATTTTGAGCTAATGTGCACTGTAATTAGATAAATCCAATTGTTTAATTTTAATTGTATGTTTTAACTTATGCTTTCTTCGTCAATGCTAATTCCGACGGAAGGCTCCCTAATGGTATACCTATTGGCCTCAGTGCCTCCCTCCCGTAAGGTATAAAGGCGTATGATGTATGCAAAGCTAAATAATTGATTATAATTTGCAAATGAGGCTCGTATCCGAATGGTTTGAGAACAGATTTGGAGGACACTCTTTTTTGTGATTTTACAAACTGTTCAAAACATTATCCAATTAATTATTACGAAGGAATACGAAGGGTACCAAACATGGCACTCTTTGTTTACGTGCACTAAGCTCATTTTCGATCCATTTGAGAACATTACCATCAATTCCGTGAGAATGAAGTTTAACTAATAATCTTCTATGTGGCACTTTATCAAACGCTTTTTGAAAATCGAAATATATAATATTTATTGTTTTACTCCTGTCATATTTATTTACAATATTATTAAGGAAATCGAGCAAATTAGTAAGATAAAAACGATTACGTCAAAAGCCGTGTTGAAAATCTTTGATTAATTTATTAATTTCTAAGTGATTAACTATTTTGAACAGAACGATCGTCTCCATAAGCTTACCAACTACTGAAGTCAGGCTGTTGGGACGATAGTTTCCCGGAAGCAATTTGTCCCATTTTTTAAATAGTGGCGTAATGTTTGCAAGTTTCCAGTCGAGCGGAACTTCTCCAGATTATAACGATTTATTATTATTATTATTATTATTATTATTATTATTATTAAATATATATGTGAGAGGAGGGACTATTGCGCAGTTCACTTCTGTAAGTACCTTATGGAAGGGCTTATCTGGATCAGGAATTTTCTTAGGATTAATTTTGCCTATGGCCGAGAGTACTTCGCTTTCACTAATGGTGAAATCGTGAAGCTTTAAGTGATCATCACTGAGGATGATTACGGGAACGGGAATGTTGTTCATATTTTCGTTAGTAAAGACGGAAGAGAAGAATTTATTTAAATCTTCCGTCATTTGTAAGTCATCGTAAATTTGTTCGTTGTTTTCGCCTATGAGTGCACCAATAGTCCGCGAAGTTACTTTTTTATTCCTAAGGATTAAATTATTCTTTCACCTACAGTATGTGTACTCACCGTCACCCCGCCCCCGGCAGAGCTGGGCACTTGCGGTATTTTTTTCTTGTACCGCAGCACCGCTGCGGTAGTACCGCTTTAGAAACCAGGTAACGCTACCGCAGTACCGCGGAACGCACCAGGGGGACCTGAAAAAGTACCACAGTACCGCGTAACGCACTGGGCATGCTGAGGTACCGCAGTACCGCACCCCCAAATATTGGTACCGCGCCCACCTTACTACTCAGAACACTCCGTTAAGGATTATGAATTTTTCATTTCTTCCAAAAGGATGACCACTCTTAGGAAAGAAAATATGTTCACACCTTACATCCGATACTATTTTTTTTAGAATATATATATATATATATATTATTATCAGCGTTCAACACATGCCAACAGATTAAATTCAAGTTATGGAAAAGGTTTCGCTATTTTACACAAAATATAATAATAATAACACAATTACCAGCTCTAAAATATCAGTCAAATAAAAGGCAAGTTCAAGATGGACTGTTGTTTTATAGGGACTGTAATAACAGCTGGACGAGGAGAAATGATGGTTCAAAGTTATATTTAGTAAAGAATGAACAAGGCAGCCATTCAATGACATCAATTAAGTATGCAAAATTGCCACTAGTAAGCCACTATATTATCCTGTATCTGAAAAGAAAGTAGTTAAGCACAGTCCATCTATGGATTTGCTTTCTGGTAATGGCAGATAGGCTTCTAATTCTTAAAAAAGGAAAATAAAACCCGAATACGTCTCTTTATTTAAACCTATTTTAAAGACAAGTCGTCACACTGAATGAACATTTTCCATTGTAATATCTTTTACAAGAGCCTTTTCCTCTCTGAACAACCAAAAGAAAATAACGGATTGGATTGAATTGAAGCATATTGCATTAAATTGGCCTCAATTTCGACAGACTTGAATGGCATTGAAAATCTGCAGATAGAGAATGGAGCAATTCTGTGCTTTGAAGTTCTATTTCAGCTGAAAAAAAAATTTGGATAACGAGATATGCATACAATTATGACAAAATCTGATGTCAAAATGAATTAACGAAGTTATTAAGAATATTTTAAGAATAGAATAAAGATTATTTTGAAAATATTTATAGTTGAATTATTCACAAAAAAAAAAGAAATAATACTACTACTTTGGTGTATATATATATATATATATATATCAGGGCGGTGGGGGTCTATCACTTTCGGGTCGGGTCCGGGTCTGGGTCATTTTTCTAATTTACTTTCGGGTCCGGGTCCGGGTCGGACCCGAAAGTTCACTTTCAGGTCCTGTCGGGTCTTTCAGTATATAACCCGGGTCTACGTCGGGTCCATTATTAAAAATGTAATAATTATAATCTGGTATAGGATAGGTAATAAGACTGCTACCGTAGCTACATTAACATGTTTTCTGAAACATAATTAAACATTATATGGCTATACGGTAGTAGCCTAACCATATATATTAATTAATCCGATTTTGGAAATGTTTGAAAGTAGGTGTATTAATTGTATTAATATTTAATAGTAACTAGGTATAGTTATACACGCATTGCTAAGGGGCAAAGTACGATATATGATTGCTCTCTTCAGCCCCCTTATTCTAAATTTTAATTAATTTTGTGAAAACAAATTCCTTATTTTTTTGAGTGAACTCAAATGGAAATTATCATCTTGCATTAAAATTAAATACTTTGTTTATCTTAAAAAACAAAAATAAAACCGATAATATGAAATAATTAAAGTTATTTGGTAGTAATATTGTCTTTATATTTTGAGGGCAACATATTCTGTGAACTCCTTTAAATCAGATATTGATATAGCGGCATAGCCTATGGCCCTATACTTATTTCTCCTAGAATCTGGATTGAAAGTTGTGGCAAGACAGGAAAGAGATTTCTGAATTTTTAAACTGATTTTTTTATTTTGAATATACACAGTATATACGGTATATATATATATATATATATATATATATATATATATATATATATATATATATATGCACTAAAATCACAAAATAACACGTGACCTTATTAATAAGCAAACAACCACAAGGAAAAGGAAACACAAAGTCCGAGCGCTTTCGTGATATATTCACATATATATATATATATGCGCGCTTCTTAACTGAAATATTTTTATTAGGACTATTCTACACTATTTTATTTGAGAAGACTTTATTCCCCAACACGGTTCGATGCGTCTAATAATAATTACGAAAGAGAATTTCTTTGCGGGTTCAGAATGAAGCTTAGAGCGGAGAACAATCTTTCTTTCAACACTAACTTGTGTGCACGGAGTAGACAATGCTACCAAGGCTGCCTGTTTTAATTCTCCTCCCATTTCCATCCACCATTTCATGGGATCTTAATGGATCCGTTTCCCAGCTGAGTCTCTCTTTTTCGCGAGGCGAGGACATTTTTCAAACTGTATCACACCCGCATCAAACTTCGCACTCAGTGACACAGTTTGAAGGCGCGCACATAAATTTTGTAAACTAAAAACCCGGCTGTGCGGGTCCTTCACTTTCGGGTCGGGTCTGGGTCTGGGTCAATTTTAAAATTCACTTTCAGGTCCGGGTCCGGGTCATATATATATATATATATTGGGAATGAACTCAGAATGGTTCCCTGAGTTTTTTATGATACACACAGACTGTGCATGGAACAAGGAACTCTTCTGGGATAATTAAATCCACTATAGTCCGAATAAGTAATGGTAAATGACAAATACCATAGTTTTTCTTTTTCATGATGCAAGCCCGACGTGGGGCATAAATATAGCTTCCTTCACCAGCTATCTGCAAAGCAGACAGGATCCAGCTTTGGGACATGGATCTAGGGTTTAAAGCAGCCTAGCCCCACTACATTTAGAACCTCAATATAAGTAAAAGACTCGTTGCATTCACGTCGGATTGAATAAATCAAAGAATAAGGGGTAACTATTATATTTTTAGCCAAAACCAAAACTTAAATCTCAACTGGCAGAATTGAGTGTCCACTTTTCAAGGCACATAACATGTCCGTTTCATGATGGGATGCCCACGTCGGGCTTGCATCATGAAAAAGAAAAACTATGGTATTTGTCATTTACCATTACTTATTCGGACTATAGTGGATTTAATTATCCCAGAAGAGTTCCTTGTTCCATGCACGGTCTGTGTGTATCATATATTATATATATGGTACCTATATATATATGCCGTAGAATCACAAAGTAACACGTGATCTTATTAATAAGCAAACAACCACAGGGAAAAAGGAAAAAAAGAAACACGAATTCCGAGCGCTTTCGTGATATATTCACATTTTCAAGGACAAGAAAGAAATTCTTTCTTGTCCTTGAAAATGTGAATATATCACGAAAGCGCTCGGAATTCGTGTTTCTTTTTTCCTTTTTCCCTGTGGTTGTTTGCTTATATATATATATATATATATATTAGTGATGTAGGTCACATCCGCATCCGCGGAACATCCGCACATTTTCTCGCATCCGCATCCGCACCCGCATCCGCACTTTGGACTGCGGATGTCGTGCGGATGTGGACCGTTGAGATAAAATGTCATTAATAAGCGGAAATTATCAAATTCTACTATATTAATAGAACTAGTTCATTGTGCGCAAAAGTGATGCAAGCGACAAGACGAGAGGCTGTTCTTGTATGAAGTTACTCTCTTGCAACCTACTTAGATCCACGTTACAAAGCTAAGTTATTTTCACCTAGTACATTAGAACGAGTTAAATCATCACTTGGCAAAGCAGTTGAAGAGCTTCAATCTCTTGAATCTGTCGCTTCGCCACCCACCAAAAGAATAAAAGTTTCAGTGACAGAACCAACACCTTCAACAAGCAAATCTATCACAGAATCTGTCTCTCAGTTTCTTGAGTCAAGCAGCAATGACGAGACCTACGCGATGTCAAAAGATGTAGTAAAAATGATCGAGAGCTATCACCAAGAAAAACGCCTGGCTGCATGTGACAATCCTATTAGTTGGTGGAAAAATACGCAGAATATCTATCCATACTTGAGTAAACTTGCAAGGAAACATTTAGCCTGTCCTCCAACAAACGTACCAAGCGAGAGATTATTTAGTAGTGCTGGATTAATATATGATGAAAAGAGAAACAGACTGGCAGCAGAAAAGGCAGAAAAATTAATGTTCCTTAAGCATAACCTTCCTATAATTAAGTTTGAACATTAAACGATGAACATCTTAGTTTACTTTATTTTAATTACTCATTTATAAATATGCCTAATAAAACTTTAAACTTAATATAAATAGTTATCAAGCTAATTAAAGATCTCTTTCTATAAGGGTGGAGGAGGAGGTTGGGGAAAGAGGTCGGTGGGGTGCATTTGAGTTGGGTTCACGTCCCGCATCCTGGTAACACAATTATGGTTTCTAATTGTGGCTGAAACTCAACAAAATATAACGAATTTATTTGCAGACGAATTCACTAATTGATTTCTATATTAGTTAGATGCTTGATATTATTTTATATGTTCAGAGAAAAGTACAGCAATTATTGTACAATTAATCAATTATACTACATTATAGCTACAGCTCTCTCTATATAATAACTTATTATATACGTTAAACACAACAAATCTCGAATATATCCTAAAAATAACGAAAATGTAGACATCCGCATCCGCGGATGTTGAAATCAAACATCCTCATCCGCATCCGCATCCGCGGATGTGAAAAAAATGACATCCGCTACATCACTAATATATATATATATATTCTCTCTCTCTCTCTCTCTCTCTCTCTCTCTCTAGTTGTTAACTCACCGGAATTAAAATCCTACATCGGAAGTGTTTTCTCAAATGTTTCCTCACTTTCATCGAAGAGAAATTTTTATGCGTTAGTTAATGCTAAAAAAATGAAAGGAAAAAAAAATAAGGAACTCTAATTCAGAGGTAAACTTTCTCGTCCGTTCCGGGAATCAAATTCGCGACGAGTGATCGAATGTCGCTCTAAAGTTAGTAAAACGTTAAATACTAAAGTTCTAAAAAGAAAACGAATACTTTAGCTCACCATTTCCCTGAATTGTGGCTTAAATATTCAACAAATATTCACCAATTTGAAGAAAACTTTACATTTGTTATAATGTTATAATGTTTCAGACCAACAAAGACCCTAGGATCCACTCATGGCTGGTCTACCTAACTGTGTTCGTAATCGTGTATTGTGTATGTCCTCCGTGGTGGCGGAGGGGACCTACAATTTTACGTGGGTTCCGAACCACAAGAACATAAGAAATTTATGTAAAAACCACCGGTAAATTGGCAACGACCAATTTTTACGAAACTAAATAATTATCAATTTAAAACCAATTAATTATCGATTTAAAACTAAAGATAGAATCTCTGGATCCAGAGGATCTAGTCATAATAGACTACTATCTCCACAAATTGTTACCTCTATATCTATTTATAACGGACAAGCAAATATATCAGATCCAAAGAATCCAGTCAATTTCATTACGGTATCCATCAAGTCACGGTCCATATCGATTGCGGACCAAGTCAAAATTTACAATCATATGCATTACAATATATACACTTACGAGAAAAAGTGTAGGTGTGGCTGTAAAGAACTGTACAGTAATGTAGAAATGTGTGTGCACCCATTTTGGGTCTCCCATTTAAAGGTGTTTGTGGGGCAAGTGAAGATCATGAGTTTTTCAATACCTCACAGTACTATGGGGGCACCGCTCGGCAGAGGAATCTCTTTAAATGGGGTGTGTAAGGACAGAGAGTATCCCCTAACCCAAGACGCTGCCTCCCTATATCCCACAACACTTGTGTTGAGCTGTGGGATCTATCCCCAGAAAGCCTTAATTTTACTACCTTAAACTATACCCTTTCTATCAACATATGCGTCTAATCGATTTTTAAACATGTTTATAGATGTGTACTACTAATTACTTCTACCGGCAAACTATTCCAGCTATTTACTATTCTATGCGTAAAAAAGTTTTTCGCAACTGCTGTCTCGAACCTTCTACTTGTCAACTTACACCCGTTATTTCTAGTCCTATTATATTGAGATATTTCGAAAAAGCTATCTCTATCTACGTTATCGAACCCATTCATAATTTTGAAAATCTGGATTAGATCACCCCTTAACCTCCTAGTCTCGAGTGTTGTCAATTTTAACTCCTTAAGCCTATCCTCGTACGACTTGACCTAAGCGACGGAATCATCTTAGTTACTCGTCTTTGAACTCTTTCGATTTTGTCTATATCTTTGCGCATATGCGGATTCCAAAATTGGACCGCGTACTCCAAATGGGGTCTAACTAATGATTTATAAAGTGGAACTATAATATCGCGCGATTTGTACTCAAAATTTCGAGCTATAAAACCTAACACTTTGTTCGCCTTATTGACCGCTGCTGTACTTTGTTTCGCTACTTTTAAATCACCGTGACTATAACTCCTAAATCTTTTTCCTGCTCTACGCTTGTTAAATCTTTCCCTGACATACTATACGCAAAATTACCGTTACGTGAACCTATATGCAAAATTTTGCACTTATCAACGTTAAATCTCATTTGCCATGTGACTGACCAATCAACGATTTTATTCAGATCTTCCTGAATTTTACCTCTATCTTCGTCATTAATCGCCCTACCACCCAGCTTCGTGTCATCCGCAAACTTTGAAACTGTACTGACTAGGCCGACATCTAAATCGTTAATATATATAAGAAAAAGCAAGGGGCCCAATACAGAACCCTGAGGACCGCCACTCGCTACATTAGCCCAACACGACTCCGCTCCATCAACGACCACCCTCTGTTTCCTGCCTCGCAACCACTCTTCTAGCCAATTTATTACTACACCCTGATTCCATGAGCCTTAGTTTTTTCAATGAGTCTTTTGTGCGGCACGGTGTCAAACGCTTCAACCTTTTTTTTTTCGTTCAAAAAAATAATAAAAATGAAAAATAAATAATAGAAATATTTGAACGAATATTTTTTACGTAAAATAACATGAACGTCTCGATTCGTGTTGGTTGGTTGGTTGGTTGGTTGGTTGGTCAGTTTGACTTAATTTCAAGACATTTATTATATCTATATATATATATATATATATATATATATATATATATATATAATTCTAAGGTCTGTTTCATTTTGCAGGGTGGTATATACAGTATATATATATATATATATATTTTTTTTTTTACGTAGAAAGGAGGGGCCAAGGGCGAATGCCTGCAAAAACGCCCACCCATAGAAGAAGAAGAGAGCCAAAAATCAAGCGGCGGGGTTTTCAAGATGCCTAGACAGTCTGCGTTTGATAGATGGGAGGTCATAAACAGGAGGAAAGATGGATTGAGGAAGATTGTTCCAGAGTTCACCGGTTCAGTAGATGAAAGATTGAAAATACCGATTAAGCCTTGCGTTAGAGAGTTGGACAGAAAAGGAATGAGAAAGTGTAGAAAGTCTGGTAGTGCGTGTTCTCCTTAAAGGAGGAGGCATGCAGTTAGAGAGTTCAGTTATGATAGCGATAGTAAAGAGAGAGTGTGGTAACATTGCAGCGAAGAGAGTGAGATTGAAGACAGTCAGTAAGAGGCGGGAAAATGATGAGACGAAAAGCCTTTGATTCCACCCGGTCAAGTACGGCTGTGTGGGTTGAGCCACCCCACACATGAGAAGCATATTCCATACAGGGCGAACAAGACCCCTGTACAGAGACAGCAACTGAGTTGGGGTGAAGAAACCGCGGAGGCGATACAGTACACCTAACCTCTTAGAAGCTGTTTTGGAATCTTTGCAGGAAAGTTCACTAGAAAAGCAAACGCCAAGAATGTTAAGAGAAGAGGAAGGATTGAGTTGTTGTTGTTGTTGAAGGTAAGGGGATAGTCGTGTGGAAGATTGTGACGCGTAGACGGGTGAAGGAACTGAGTTTTTGAGGCATTGAAAGCCACAAGGTTTTCTCTGCCCCAATCAGAGATAGTAGAAAGATCAGAGGTCAGGTGCTCCACAGCCGTCCTACGCGAATCATGGAGTAACTGTTAAGAGGGACGCTTTGGGAAGCGGGTGGAGAAGTGAGGAATGGAATCATCGGCATAGGAGTGAATAGGACAGGAAATGCGAATTAAAAGATCATTAATAAATAAAAGGTTAGTATATATATATATATATATATATATATATATATATATATATATAGTGGTGGACCGGATGTCAGTTTTTCAACATCTGCGGATGCGGATTTTTAATTCCAATATCCGCGGATGCGGATATTTAGTTAATCTATCAATATAATATAGAATTATGAATATATGACATAATTTTTCAAATTTCGTGGTATTACTATTATGGGAGGCAATGCATAAGAATTAAAATTAATATTAATGTTTTCATTATGATAAAAATAATAATTTTCTGAAGAGTTTCAGCCACAGAAAATTCAATGAAACAAGTTTCATTCAATTTTCTGTGTTACCACCTATTTATATTTTGGGGTTTATATATTTGTTTGTTCATTAATAATTAATACTTTACATGAAATGTGCAGGACTGGGCCTTATAAGCTACTTTATAAGCTAATTTAATTGTAAAATGCATAATTTATTAGAGGTAATATCCGCATAACATCCGCAATCAGAAGTGCGGATGCGGATGTTAAAATGATGAGGATATCCGCAGATGCGGATGCGGATATCCGGTCCACCACTAATATATATATATGTTACACCCAAACATTGAAATCGCTCAGTGAGCGAAAAAAACAGCCACAACGCGTTGTGGCTGCAACTAAGTGACCACACACAAATGTTAGATATTTTTTCGCTTCATGGCCGTTCTCAAACAACCACAACGCGTTGTGGACGAGTCGCATATAACCACAACGCGTTATGGACGATTTGAAAATTATTGAATGCCAAGTTAGGTTAATTGAATGCCCGGTTAGGTCAAATGTACGCCCTTGACGATTGGTTAGGTTAAGTCGTTATATTTTCGTTCAAACTAACGAAAATATCACGGCTTAACCGAACCAATCGTCAAGGGCGTACAATTAACTTAACCGGGCATTCAGTTAACCTAACTGGGCACTCAGTTGACCTAACCGGGCACTCAGTTAACCTAACCTGGCATTCAATTAACTTAACCAGTTGATTAATTTTTACATTTACGTCTCATTCTAAAGTTGCTTAAAATTAATCGAAACCTACGGGAAAATTATTGATAATCATTTTTTAAAGGACTTTATCTTTTTTCCTAGCATACCTGCTTAACTTTGCTTTTTAATCGGTGAATACGTCGATAAATATACGTCGTGTTTATATCATTTCAATATACGTCGTGTTTAAATAGAGTTTGATGAAAGACATCGGTGTGTGGTCGTTTCAAATCGTCTACAACCGCGTTGCGGTTGTTTGAGAACGGCCATGAAGCGAAAAAATATCTAACATCGGTGTGTGGTCACTTAGGTGCATCCACAACGCGTTGTGGCTGTTTTTTTCGCTCACTGAGCGATTTCGATGTTTGGGCGTAAAATATATATATATATATATATATATATATATATATAATATATACACACACCTTGAAAAGTGATTCCAATGATGGAATTGTAAATTTACTTGAAGTAATTCCTTGCTACTTATTACAGGTCCTTGCGCTAGAGATAAGGTATCCATATATTTGTGTGTATTTATATTTGTCTCTATGTACGTATGTATGTATCTGTATATATATATATATATATATATATATATATATATATATATATATATATATATATATATATATATATATATATATATATATATATATATATATAATGCTGTTCGAAAATCCCCTCGCTGGATAGCATATAGATGAAATTACAACTTTTACCTTATCTAGAAGTATTAATTATTACGAGTCATCGCACCTTCATATACGACGATTTACATTCGTTTCAGTCATTTCATGAAGGAATGAAACCGGTTATCCCGTTCTGATTCTTTTGTAAAATCGATACACGCGTTATCAGATAATGTATTTTGACGAAAATGTCTTTAACATAGCGACGACGATGGAAAAGTTGCACGAATCGCCTCTTGTTTCGTGTGTCTATAGAGAGAACGGCCTATAAATTGACTGTGATTGTCATCTGCGGTGTTCACCCATCAAGAATATATCGCTTTCCAGTCGTATACTAATAAAATCTAAAGTTTCAGTACAAGAGCTTTTCATACACGATCCTGATAGAATAAAATGAGCATCCGTAAAAATTATTACACTGATAACGCTGCTTTTAAGTGTACGCTCCCCGTGTTGGTCACAGAGAGAAAATGCGTTTGAGTCCACGAATTCTTTCTGTTTGTTGACATAGAATGGTTGTTCTCTTGGGTTTGTTACTTTAATGTAAGAAACGTTTCCTGATAGCATGTTAGTGGGACTCGAACTCCCGTTGAGTCAACGGTCCTACCCATCACGCTATTCAGAACCCCCAAAAGGATTCGTTCAAGCGAGGCCAGTATTTACGCTGTTCGACCATGTTCCGCTCAACTCTCTCCCCGCGGATCATTCCATGGAGATGTCAGCTTCCAAGCCATGGGCGCCCGCAGGTAGGGGCAAGGGGGGGCGCTTGCCCCCCCCCCTGGAAATGCCAAGAAAATATATTAAATATTTTCTAAGAAAATATTTATATCCTAAACTTGCTGAAAAGTATCCAACTGCCTCCTAAAGGGTAAAAAAATTTATTTGTGTGCATGATAAAAGGTTGCTACCTTTTTATTTGTTCACCGGGAGAAAATCAACTCCAACAAAACTGATTTTATGGAAAAGGTTGTTCATAATTTTGGTAGTGACCGCAGACGACTACAATTCCTATTCAAATGAGCAGTGTAGGTGATGCTCGAAACACCGTTTTCAATTTAGGTACAACATTTACTTCAGTGTGCTTTTTTCTTCATTCTATCATGTTTCTGTTATAAATAAAATAAATGATTGTTATCATGTGCATTGTATGTATATACAATATATATTTGCATTTTCCATTACAGAAAATGCAACACTAAACTTGCTTAGAATTAACCTGCTGGTTCCTAAGGGGTCAAAAGTTTTTTGCTTGCTCCGGTCCCTACCTATTAATACATTAAATTTTGCCCCCCCTTGGAAAAAATCCTGCGGGCGCCCATGTTCCAAGCCAAAAGGTTTTTTTCAGCAAAACCACACTTGTAATACACCATTTTATAGGGAAATATGTCTATTTTAATATTCTAAAGCGATATTGGTCCTATCATGTACAGAAAAAAGGTTATGTAGTAAAATGTGAACGTAGGTCGATCATTAGTTTTTCAGTGTCAAGAAATAGCAAAATTAACAGTGTTGTATTGTCGTACAGAATGCACAGATCACTGATAAATGTATATGTGTTGTACATTGGGGTACTATCTGTATATTCACTTAATAACAGGTCACATTTGCCAACCATTTTTCCCCCAGGCTTTACTGAAGTGAATCATGTCTCTTTATGTAACGACCGTCACGTTTTTTAATTTTTTTTTAGATACCACAACGCAGAAAGCAAGCAGACCTATACCAACATATATTATCGATAAGCTATCAATGTGTAATGAGTTTTTAACTCTGCCTCCTTCACTTTTAAAGAAAACGGACGTAACGGTCGTTACAACATCACCGTAACGGTCGTTACAGTCGCACAATGTAACGACCGTTACATACTTTCTTTGCAAACTGCGTTTATAAATGTTGACCTTGTTGGGTCATGCCAATCCTAGGTATTATGTTTATCCACATTAAATGTTTTCTAATTTATTTCAGATTTTCTAAGTGTTACTCCCCCCCCCCTCCCTATCCCTCTTCCTCTCTCTCTCTCTCTCTCTCTCTCTCTATATATATATATATATATATATATAGTTAAGTGGTTTATCGTCACCATTTTATAGTGGAAGAATTTATTGTTGCCATTTTTATCTTTGTCAGATCTTTCAATGTTAATTATGAAGTTGAAGTTTAGGTTGCGACCATTGCGTGGTACCGCTATGTGACGTCATCTTGATCGTTTATACGAGGCACTCCGTCCGACAGTGACGAGCGCGCCAAATATAAGTTTCGAGAAAACGTACGTTAAAGTTTTAAGGCTCGCGCAACACGGTCCACCACCCCCTCTAAAACAATGGAAAATTACCGTGCGATAAAGACGAACCTGCCATATGAGGACCGTGTATTATGATAGACCTTTCTGGTACCATAAAAACCCGAATTTCTGGGGACCATGCAGGGCTCGTCATTGTCGCACGGAGCGCCTCATATCACGTCTTCTCTCCAGCGCAGCGCTCCTCTGTATTATTACATTAATTTTATTGTGATATTTTCGAAATTTGTTCTGTTACAAGTTTTTACTATTCGTATTTATACTTGTTATTATATATTATTTTACATACATTATTTATATACATTTATTGGACAATGATTTAAAAGCTTTTATTCGGGTAAAAATTACTTTATATGCGCCTCGGTGGTGTAGCGGTTAGCTTCGCTGACTACGAATCCATCGGCCCCGGGATCGAGACCCGGTGACGGCAGGCAGCGCGCAGCAAAACCCAGCTGTTCATCCTTCCATATAATAAAAGAAAGTGGTTGGTAGATAAATGGTACCCTGTGTAGCCTATTGGTTAACACGCTGGGGTGCTGGTGGGGCGTGGTTCGTATTCCACGCTAAACTGTAGGTCTAAGGTGGGGTGACAAGCTTGACCTTCGTCAGAATGAACAACTCGAGCGGAAACAAAACCAAGGTTAACCAAGGTTATATGTTTTTTTTAAACATTTATCCCCCTAACCCCATTTATATTATGGGAGATAGTTCCGACCTGCACAATTTCGCGAAGAGCTTTTTCAGGAACGGAACCCTCGTGCAGGTCCGAGGATCACTATATATATATATATATATATATATATATATATATATATTATATATATATAATATATATATATACAGAATAACGTTTATTGGATAAGGATTCAAGCATTTGTTCACATATTGTTCGTATTTAGTACCAATTTAGGCTGTTTAAATTAATAAAATCGCACAGTAACGACCGTTACGACGATTTATTTTTAATTTTTCTAAATGCAGATGGGTTAGTTGTATAAATGGTACATTGCTACATACCCTTATCCCTTGGGTATGTATGGTATAAAACTCACTGGCATTGGTCAAGCCAACTCAGAGTTCTGGACAAATGTCATACGCAGTGAGAGTTGAAGTTGCATGCGTGTAACGACCGTTACGATGTGTTTGTTTCACTTTAAAATAAAAAATACATATTAAAATTTTAAAACAAATATACCCTTGTATAGCCATAGGTCTACTGCAACTATATGTGATGCTGAAACCACGTGACGCCGGTTCGAGCACCACTAATTCCTAGTTTTTCCATTTTAGTACAGCTTTACGGCATAGCCTTAAAGCTACTGAAATCATTCTCGGAGGATGTATCTTTTCAACGGAGTAATTCTGGTGAATTTTGCGAAACTACAGTGTGATTGTTTGGCGTGGACGTCTGCAGGAAAAGTGGTACCGTTGTCAAAAACTCATGGCTGATGACAGTGATGAACAAACTTTAGTACTTACAAAGACAAAACTTTCTTCATGATCATTGAATCGCTTGTTGCCAATCTTAATTAATCCAATAAAGGCCAATGTCCCAATTTTATGACGCAAACTTAAAATACTAAAAATTTAAACTTAAAAGTGACAATTTTCAAAGTTTTCAGATTTCTTCGGGACGGTAGAAATATTTTTTTTCTTTTATCACATAAGTATTTCATGTTTATCTGAAGTGTCTGAAGTTGAATATAATAAAAAATATCAAGAAATACAAAAACAAAAAGTTCCGGCCCTTAAAAAGGCTTAATGGGATAATGTGGAATAGATGGAAATTCAGACACTGATAATCACTTCAGGTTTTTGACATCAAAGTAGCATGGCAGAGCCAGTCGAGGGTCATTCAACTACATAGCTAACTTCTAACCATCTGAGTAGTAATTTGTCTGATGAATGGATACAGTTAAGCGTTTTCCTGTAGCAGATTTTACCTTCATTTTCATCACTTTGCCCTGCCCCTCTTCCGAAAATGCTGACTGTTATGAAGGACCATGATTTTCAAACAGCATTTCCAAATGTCTTTGTTGCTTTGCGCGTATATCTTTTTCTTGCGTTCCGTTGTACCGGAGATCCTTTTGCAATTTGAAGCAAATAAAGAACGTCTTGAACAAAAGACTATGGGCCAAGAATGCTTCTCAAACTATACCGAATTCAAAATTGTATCTAACACTGTCAAAGGCCATGACCTCAGCGACCGAACTGACACTTTTGCAGTTGCAAAGAACGTTATATCATTATGTAAATAAGTGATCATTGTTTTCATTTTGTGTTCATGCAGAGGTGTATAACTTAGTGTTGAAAGGACACTGTCTTCAGGTACCGTTCGTAATGTTCAGAGTTTAATGAGTCAGCCAATCCTTTTCCCGTCTTCTACTGAACCTATTCTTTTTATATTTCTCAATGACCTCTTAAAAGCGAATAGAATTTGAAGTCGGTTTTCTGTTGAAATTTTTGGCATTTTAACTTAAGATTATTCTGGAAGGAAGACTAGAAAGCCATTAGAATTTTATTAATAAGACAAAGGGAATTTTTACATCATTAACATTTTTTTTTTACATTAAAACTGAAATAGCACACCCAAAACTACATTACATGTGTCATTACTTGTACTTTCAATTTTCACACTGTGCTCAGTACCAAATTTAATTCCATTATGTACATAGGAGTAGGAGGGGGGGCGGGCGGGAAATTCAGCCCGACTGATTTTTTTCGGTCAAAAGCCCAGTACACATATTTTCAATCACTACGATTCTACCCGAAATTTTTTATGATTTTCATATAGGATATCATCTCTTTGTGGGGTCCTTGCCTTAGTATAACAGATGGCACGCAGTGCCAAAATTGTTGTCCATACATGGCTTAGTCCTTCCCCAGCCTCATAACGACGTAGCACTGTGACGGACAGTTTGACCATCAACCGACGAAAAAGGCCAAACAAATCTTCAGTACATTCTCACCTTGCAGGCCCTCGCATCACTGCCCGGCAGTTTGAGTTGCAGAATCGGGATTAGGGACCAGCTGAGTTGATCGCTTTTCGTCTCCTCGTTAACGCACTACCACCGTCAGAAAATGTTTTCAAACATAACGGATCGCCTCCGGAAACTTTTTCAGTTTCGCGCCAAACACTCGGTTCCGCTGACGTTCTTGGGCGAAGTGTGGTTCGGGATTGACCAAAACATACAACATACAACAGGGAACAAACGGAACCTTGCATGGGGTGACTTTGGCTTTAGAAACGTTAAGTTACAAAACTCAGTGTTATTTATAATTTTTCTTTCGCTTTGTTTGTACTCGTGTATGTGTGTGTGTGTGTGTGTGTGCGCGCGCTTATGTTTGTTGAATATGATCTGAAAATGGTTGAATTCATGTTTATAAAATATGTTCAAATTTAAATCTCGTTTTATGATGAACATCATAATATAAAGGAGTATAATTTGACCTCGTTCGGCGGTTCCTTTCTTGTTTGTGATGTACACCAAACAACGAGTAAACTTTACTCGTTGTTTGGTGTACATCACCAAAACAACCAGACTCGTATATCTATCTATCTTTACTCAGTAAAGATAGATAGATATGCGAGTTGATGGATGCGTAATTGAGTTTTTTTTTTTTTTGTATTCACCAGTACTTGAACGTTTTGTACATTTTCTTCGTGTGTTTTATTACTTTAAACTTTTTTAGGACTTCCATCACTAAATTTAGGATTTATCGTTTTAATTCGAGTAAACACCGTTTTCGGAATATTCTCCCCCAACTGAAGTTAAGCGACGTTGAGTCATTATTGGCTGAATAGATGAGTTTCATCTTATCCGTGAAGCTGTTTCGGTCTGTCCCATCACATGATATTTATTGCGCAAGTGTAACCCAAAATGACTGTTTAAGCCTACATTAGGATAATTGGTAAGTGAAAATTTTATTTGTGAAAATTTGTTTATTTTATTACGAGCTTTTAAAAGCTTTGAGATAAATTCTGTAAACTGTGCCAATTAAGGAATTTTGCTTTCAGAGCAGTAGTCGAAGTTTAAAGATATCTTTCAACTTTTACGTCTAAATTGAGCACCCCATTTTTTTATTATTAATTATTATTATTATTATTATTATTATTATTATTATTATTTATTTTTGTTACCCCTTTGGAATAGAGAAAAATGTTTTAGCCTTGAAAATTTAATGGTCAACGTTAGGGGATTTTGAGAGATTTGATAACGTTTGATAAATTACGGCAAATCGTTCACTGTTAAATTCGGCATTGAAGCCGGGGGCGTGGGGGTCCCGCCTCTCTTCGTTTTGAAAATAAACTACGTTTAATGTTGACGTCTGCAAAAGTTCTCTGTACATGGAAAAACGTTTAAAATTATTTTGTGTAAACTGAGTAAATTTGTGTGTGTATATATATATATATATATATATATAAATAAATGAAACTGAAAATGAAAAGGTTTATTGGCAGACTATATAGTCCATATGACAAATATTATTAATACAATGACAGTTCACATACTAAGGATAGAAATATATACAATTGATTAGAAATAATACAGTAATGTCGAAGTTAAGTGGAGCTACAGACAGACGTTTTCGACCATAATTCCATAGCTTAGAGAATAAACGTCAGGACTCATGGATAGCTTGGATAATCGGGTTGGTTGATTTTTTAATTCTTTGCAGTAGACTGTATTGAGCGCGTCTTATTACCTTCGGGAAGCTCGGGTCATTGCGGGTAGCAAACATTTGCGAAGATGAGCATCTCGGGGGTAATTTATGTAAGAGTCTAAAAGACCCGTTGTACAGCAAATTTAGGGTTCTGCCAGAACCTTTTTTATAATTCACCCAGAGTTGCTGTCCGTATATATTACTGCAGAAAGTACGAAAGAGAGTGTCTTTAGCTTCACTTGTACAGAACTGAAAGTTCCTTATAGTCATATTCGCTTTAGCACAAAGACTTCCAGATTGTTTTCTTATATCTGAGTCATCACTCAAGGAGCTGGTAATAGTTTGATCCAAATACTTAAACTTTCGTACTTCCTCAATTAATTCACCTTTCATTTTAAACCTAATATCAGCTGGCTGATTACAGCTTTTAGGATGAAATTGCATAACCTTAGTTTTTGTAACATTAAAAAGAATATCATGTTTCTGCGAATACACTTCGCAGACTTTTAGTAGCCGATCCAGACCTTTAACAGAGGGACTTATTAACACCATATCATCGGCATAAACTAAGTTATTTATCCTTGTGTTATCTATACAACATCCTACTGTTGCCTCATTAAGTGAAGCAATTAATCCGTCAATATACACATTAAACAGCATAGGGGAGAGCAAGGAACCTTGTCTCACCCCGCAAGAGGAGCCAAAACATTCGGATAGTACATTGCCCCACCAAACGGTAAAAGATTGGTGGGAATACCAAAATTTCAATAAATTTAATATGTACATGGGAACCTTCCTGTCTTCTAGTTTTTTAAATAAAATATTGTGGTTCACTCTATCATATGCCTTACTTATATGTAGGAAACAGCTATAAATAATTGAATTACTGTCCATGTATTTAGATATTGTTTCTTTAAGTACATGGATACACAGGTCAGTTAAGTGGAACCTTTTAAAACCAAACTGATTAGGAGATGTCCATAGGTAATCATTTAATCGGAGTAACAAGAGTTTTTCTAGTAGTTTCGAGAAGCAGGAAGCGACAGCAATAGGCCTGTAATTATTGCTGGACAGAATGTCTCCATACTTATTTTTGACTAGGGGCAAGATATATACCCTCATGAACTCTGCAGGGATATGGCTATGAGCAAGCATGGCTGATAAGAGCAATGATATATGCAGACATACTACGTCATTGGCATATTTTAAGTGCTCATTCGATAGGTCATCTACCCCTGACGCGGAACCAGTCTTTAACGCTTTAATTAACCTCTTTACTTCAGGAACTGATATCACAGTATTTTCCCTTGTCCCTCCTACAGGCGTTTCGCTGCAATCTGTCTTAAGATTATCCCTACTCACACTATTAAGAATGTTAGAGTAGTGGTTTTTCCACAGCTTTGCAACTTCATCCTCCCCCGACACCCCATCGATTGTCGGAGGGAGGACACTTTTGACACCCGTTTGATATTTAACAAATTTCCAAAATTTGTTATTATCGTTATTTATGCGAGCTTCACAGGCTTTTGATACTCGAATAGACTCATCTTCCTGTTTACATCGCCTTATGGCCGCCTTATACTGACCCCTACTTCTACACATATTCATGTATACTGGTCCTAATCTGGGTCTACCATGAAAGCACCACAAATCATAGGCGTCTTTCGATTCCCTCTTCAGGGGGGCAATAAAATCATTCCATCCAGGAATAATCTTAGTATGATAGTTGTAAGATTTAATCAGGGGGCTTCCTGCTTCTCTTAACAGGGATATTATCTTACTATAATACCTATCTATGAGTTTACAGTGATAATCATTTGAGCAAGGATTACTACAGGCAAGATGCAAAATTTCTAAATTATTAAATAGGTGACCTGTTCTGTCTTTGTATTCTATTCTCTGTTGCATATTAACATTAGAGCAATGGACGCGATTATTCTTACCTATTGAGTTCTTGTTAAGTCATGTTGCGCATAAATTGGTAAAATTAATTAATAGTTCTAATGGTCTATGATCAGAAAGAAGGAAATCATGCAGAATATGAACTCTAACAATTCGATCCTTTAGAATTTAGATTATTACTAATGCGACAATGATCAGTCCACCTGGTGGTACCACTCATATCGCTAACGTATGTAAAATTACCACTGGTTAGTGGTTACCCCTAATACATCTACATCACTTATACTTAATTTGGCGGACTCGAACATGTTGCCTAATTCTACAAAGAATTCAGAGTTCACATGCGCGTTAAAGTCACCCATTATTACACAGTGAGAATATTTGGGGTGATCTGATAATGACTTAATTTTGTACAGCAAATCAATGTATTCATCTAGATTACTGGTTGTTTGTTGTATGGTAAATAGGAGTTTACAATTAATATGCAATCATTGTTCACTTGTAATTCAATGCCTAACAACCTTACATTATCGCTTGTTAAAAATGTTATATGCTTTGACAAATTTTTCATTATTAAGAAAGCAACACCACTAAAAGGCCTACTGTACATTAATTCATCTGACAAGCCTACTGCTGATGACGCATGGTACATAAAGTCATCATGGATGGTAGAGAGGAATTTTAGCTCTTGCAGGAGTATCAAATCTGCACTGTCACAGATTTTATGAACATCTACAATTGAAATATTATATATATATATATATATATATATAATATATATATATTTTTTTTTTAAGTTCGGGAAGAACCGATTCGCCTCTATTTAAAAGGGCATATCTCAGCGGAAAAACAAAGAAAAAGTGAGAGGAAAGACAGAGGAAAAAGAAAGGGTGGAGGGGACAGTCGAAGTGGAAAAAGACCAAGGATGAGAAAACTGCAGGGTCGAGCCCCATCATCCTTGGGTGCTAGGGCCGGGAGGGCGCACGTGAAACCTCCAGGAACAAGCACGTACAAACGAGCACAAAGAGCACTCAAAAGCACGAGCTTAGAACCCCCTTGCGGGATATATATATATATATATATATATATATATATATATATATATATATATATATATATATATATATACACTGTGTGTATATATATATATATATATACACACCGGGTGTCCGAGAATTATCTGTACAATTTTTGGCTGTTATTAAAAGTCAACCATGAAGTGTAGAAATTCCATTGTTGTCCCATTTTACAGAGAATCTCATTAAGTTTTTTCTGATACCACGTTTTGACAAGTTTTTTAGAAATGTACGCGGGTGACAGACATTGATGATTTAAAAGCAAGAATCACAGCTGCTATTGAGCGAATTGATGTGGATATGCTGCAGCGTACATGGCAACATTTGGAGTATTGATTGGATGTTTTGCGAATCACTAATGGTGCACATATCGAATGTTTGTAACAACGTTACTTTAATAAAAGAAACTTTTAAAAATACAGATTCTAAATAATCTTGTTTAAGAATTTTACGTGTGTTATCAAGAATTTTATTAAAAGATGAAATTGTACAGATAATGTTGGGACACACTGGAATTTCTAAAAAACTTGTCAAAACTTGGTATCAGAAAAAACTTAATGAGATTCTCTGTAAAATGGGACAACAATGGAATTTCTACACTTCATGGTTGACTTTTAATAACAGCCAAAAATTGTACAGATAATTCTCGGACACCCTGTGTATATATATATATATATATATATATTATATATATAAACTCAGAATGGTCCCCTGAGAAACTTATATGTTAAACACAGACCGTGCATGGAACAAGAAACTCTTCTGGGAAAATTAAATCCACTATAGTCCGAATAAGTAATGGTAAATGACAAATACCATAGTTTTTCTTTTTCATGATGCAAGCCCGACGTGGGCAACGGGTCTCTCGCAAAGAGGTTCCATAAATATAGCTTCCCTCACCAGCTATCTGCAAAGCAGACAGGATCCAGCTTTGGGACATGGATCTAGGGTTTAAAGCAGCCTAGCCCTGCTAGGCCGGATTGAATACATCAAAAAAAGGGGTAACTATTGTATTTTTAGCCAAAAAACAAAACTTAAACCTCAACCGGGACATTGAGCGTCCACTTTTCAAGGCACATAACACGTCCGTTTAATATACACAAACTCAGAATGGTCCCCTGAGAAACTTATATGTTAAACACAGACCGTGCATGAACAAGGAACTCTTCTGGGAAAATTAAATCCACTATAGTCCGAACCCTAGATCCATGTCCCAAAGCTGGATCCTGTCTGCTTTGCAGATAGCTGGTGAGGGAAGATATATTTATGGGACCTCTTTGCGAGAGACCCGTTGCCCACGTCGGGCTTGCATCATGAAAAAGAAAAACTATGGTATTTGTCATTTACCATTACTTATTCGGACTATAGTGGATTTAATTTTCCCAGAAGAGTTCCTTGTTCCATGCACGGTCTGTGTTTAACATATATATATATTAGTGATGTAGCGGATGTCATTTTTTTCACATCCGCGGATGCGGATGCGGATGAGGATGTTTGATTTCAACATCCGCGGATGCGGATGCGGATGTCTACATTTTCGTTATTTTTTAGGATATATTCGAGATTTGTTGTGTTTAACGTATATAATAAGTTATTATACAGTATATAGAGAGCTGTAGCTATAATGTAGTATAATTGATTAATTGTACAATAATTGCTGTACTTTTCCCTGAACATATAAAATAATAGCAAGCATCTAACTAATATAGAAATCAATTAGTGAATTCGTCTGCAAATAAATTCGTTATATTTTGTTGAGTTTCAGCCACAATTAGAAACCATAATTGTGTTACCCGACCTCTTTCCCCAACCTCCACCCTTATAGAAAGAGATCTTTAATTAGCTTGATAACTATTTATATTAAGTTTAAAGTTTTATTAGGCATATTTATAAATGAGTAATTAAAATAAAGTAAACTAAGATGTTCATCGTTTAATATTCAAACTTAATTATAGGAAGGTTATGCTTAAGGAATTAATTTTTCTGCCTTTTCTGCTGCCAGTCTGTTTCTCTTTCATCATATATTAATCCAGCACTGCTAAATACTCTCGCTTGGTACGCTTGTTGGAGGACGTGCTAAATGTTTCCTTGCAAGTTTACTCAAGTATGGATAGATATTCTGCGTATTTTTCCACAACTAATAGGATTGTCACATGCAGCCAGGCGTTTTTTCTTGGTGATAGTTCTCGATCATTTTTACTACAGCTTTTGACATCGCGTAGGTCTCGTCATCGCTGCTTGACTCAAGAAACTGAGAGAGAGATTCTGTGATAGATTTGCTTGTTGAAGGTGTTGGTTCTGTCACTGAAACTTTTATTCTTTTGGTGGGTGGCGAAGCGACAGATTCAAGAGATTGAAGCTCTTCAACTGCTTTGCCAAGTGATGATTTAACTCGTTCTAATGTACTAGGTGAAAATAACTTAGCTTTGTAACGTGGATCTAAGTAGGTTGCAAGAGAGTAACTTCATACAAGAACAGCCTCTCGTCTTGTCGCTTGCATCACTTTTGCGCACAATGAACTAGTTCTATTATTATAGTAGAATTTGATAATTTCCGCTTATTAATGACGTTTTATCTCAACGGTCCACATCCGCACGACATCCGCAGTCCAACGTGCGGATGCGGATGTGGATGCGGATGCGAGAAAATGTGCGGATGTTCCGCGAATGCGGATGCGGATGTGACCTACATCACTAATATATATATATATATATATATATATATATATATATATATATATTCTTTTTTCCAGTTAACGCAATTGGAATATCTGAGATTAGACCATGCGTGAAACTAAAATGCAATACTTAAACTAAGTAAGGAGAAACTGATCTGTATTTCCTTTTTGGCAGGAATAAAATTTTCTCCTTCGCCAAGAATCTTTAAGTGTAATATAACTTTGGTAAAACGAGCTCGCAAACAATCCGTTTTCTTTGATAGCGAAAGAAAAAGTAAAAGGTATCAATTTCAAGGGTAACTAAGTTGAAAAATTTATATCATTATATTATATTATACCATTACTATACTGTATTATATTATACGTGGCTGAAAATAAACATACGCGCGGATGATTGATTTGGTTTCATTCCAATTCTGTATGGATGCCACATAAGAGCACATACGAGACTTTGCAGTTATATTAAATGTAACTTTTAAGGCTACGTCGTCGCCAATGTCGTAACACCGCTTCCCGTTGGTCAGCGAAGTTAAGCGAGACTGGGTCTGGAAAGTAGTTGGATGGGAGACTGTTCGCTGCGTCGAGACTACGTAGCGACCGGTGGTTCGGATGCCACTTAAAGCTGTAGGTCCCCTCCTTCATATGATCTTAGATGATGCGAAGGAGGTTAAACAACCCAATCATTACATCAGGGGTGGCGGAAGCCTTTTAACATTGACACGTGAGGGGGGGGGGCGAGCATTTCAATTTTTTTTACATCCTTAAGTTATTTCATACATTGGCCACCATATTGAAAAATATTACTGGGAACATAATTTCCAACTAACAACCTAAGAAACTGTACAATACACCCCACAATCATTATAGAACCTTTACCGGAATAATACTGGTACGAATTACCGTATATAAATTGATTACCATATTTTGTATTTGAAGCACTGAACATTACCATTATACAGTATATGATGATTAAAGCGATGCTAAAATGTAACAAAAAGTGATTGTGGAAAGACATTAGAAATTGAATCGAGACGATTGGAGGGAAGACTAAGATAATTCATTTTAAATCAGAATTGTAGAGAGAAGATTTTCCTCTATTTTTCTTCTATAATAAAATGGTTGCCATTAAATTCTAAGCTCCGAAAAAGAGACTCGCTAAAATTTTAGGCATTTTATATTTTTTAGTTTAATTAAATACCATTTTACATTCTTTCAAAAATATTGGGGGGGGGGGAATGCCTCCCCTTGCCCCCATAATTCCGGCGGCCCTCTATTACATTTAACTTTCTATAGGAATGAAACGCATTATTTGCTGAAATTAAGACGTGAGAAATGGTCACAAATCCATTTAATTTCGGGTGTACCTTTTTTTCAACTAAAATTTCTCAATTTCATTAGAATGAAGCCAAAATGTTTTGTTTGTAGTAAAAATATTTGCACTCCTGCAATTCAAGATCAAAGTTAGGGATAGTCAACTACTTTTCAGTATAGTCCACCTACCAATTTAGGGTTCGCGCTGTAGTATATAGCAGCTACTACATTACACAGACGCATTGAAACAAAACATTTTCTGTATTTACACTTTCATTTTCAATACTACATTACTAAACTAACGATAGTACATACAGTAATACACTACAATAGTATGAAATATTAAAAAATATAATATTAATAAGAAATACTGGACTCTTTTCCGAAACAATATTATGGCCTTAGTCCATACTAAACAGCGTATTCCGGATCAGGACTATATTGTATAATATGTATATATAGTAGACCACTTGAGTAGCCCTGACCAAAGTACTGAATTTAAGGTGTATATATATATATATATATATATATATATATATATATATAGGAACGATGGCGCCAAACATTTATTACAAAAGTTTCGACATACAGTGAGGCCTGTGAGGGTCATCATCAGCGAAAAGCTGAATGGGAAAATAATAATTTAAAGGAGGACATAAAGTAAAACAGTTAAAACAATGTTACAAAACAACCTAATGCTACAATATATATACACAGGTGGCCCAAAAGTCTATTGGCCCGACGCATTCTAAACTATTTTTTTTAGGGGGGGGAACAGACTTTTGGGCCACCCTGTGTATATATATATATATATATATATATATATATATATATATATATATAATACGTAAAAACAAGGAAGGCTTACCCAAAGTGGAAATGACAGATCAAAGACAAAGAAAAAATGATCAAAGAAAAATGAGCAGTAAGAAAAGAGGTGGAAATAGTTGGTTGGAATGATGTCTAAAAGTGAATAATTTGATCTCACTGTGGGTCGAAACGTTCGTAATAAAAATGTCTGGAGACCTCGTTTTTGGTTTTCTTGTTCCTTATTAGACTTCGGTTCCCTAATAATGAGTCTGTCGCCAATATATATATATACAGGTATACCCCGGTTTTCGCAAGTGTTATGTTCTTCAGACTCATTACGAATAGCGAAATTGCGAATAACGAATCATTTTTTCCCATATAAATGCATGTTTTATCGGGGGATGCGTTCCGGTGGCCATTTTTCAGAAGGTAAGATGCTTGGATACGTTCTCATACGATACATAAAAGCAAGTATACAACACAAATACAGACCTGTATTAGCATAGTAAGTTATGAATAACATCAATAAAAGAATAAACATACCTGGACTGTACTTTTATTTCCTCAAACGACCCCCGACTCGCACTGCAAGTTTCACCACCATTGCTCTCACCTTCACCAACGACTTCCTTCCTCACATCTCGCCACAAAGACCGTGCCTTTTCTTGAATAATGGCCTGCGATACGGGCATGCTGCGCTGCGTGTTTGGTAGCAGGCGGAATTGTGAATTATTTTTTCCCTTATCTGGCATTTCGAATAACGGAGCTGGGTTTGCGAATAGCGGCATTTGGTGTCAAAAAATATATTACGTATAAGCGAAGTTATGAATAACAGGGTATACCTGTGTGTGTGTGTGTATATATATATATATATATATATATATATATACATGTGGGCTGGATAAAAAGACGTATTAATTTCAGTTTTAAATTACCCCATTTATGTAATATGTTTTTGCAAGCAATATATTTTGTTTTTTAATGGCTGCCTTAATGGATGCATTACAGTAAACAACTGTAATGTTAAGTTCATAATAATAGTATTCTTATCCGTATTTTTAATTACTCTCTTACGCAACAGTAAAAAAATAGTACTTTCATTAATTGAAGTAAGTAATAATAATAATAATAATAAGTGATGAATAAATAGCAAAAATAGTGCCATAATGTTTGCATCAAATTTTAATTTAGGTTCCAAAATGTTTTATTTGCTTCATGTCGGTTCGTTTGAGTCAAACCGTACCGACTTTTCGATTTCGCTAATTGTTTTAAGCTTTAATACGGTGTAAATCTATACCTGTGAGTTCATCTAACCCTAACTTAACCTGACATAGAAGTAAAAGGATCTCTCTCTCTCTCTCTCTCTCTCTCTCTCTCTCTCTCTCTCTCTCTCTCTCTCTCTCTCTCTCTCTCTCTCTCGCATAAAACAATGTAAAATTAACATAGTTTGTCGCATAAATTAAATTGTGGCGCAAACGCGATAAACCTGCCAAAAATTGGAACAACCCTGAGGTCAGACTGATGTGGCCTATTAATTGCGCTAATTCCTGTATTATTATTATTATTATTATTACCAGCATCACCGGGATTCGAACTCCGAACCCTATTTTCTTTACTTCGTCTACAGAAAAACGATGTTACCCACGCATTGATCTACGTTGGATGCTGGCCTCAAAGTAAACAGTAATAACTAACGTATCTTTGTCTAGAGTGGAATAAGTATACGAATGACGTCATGAATTTTATTATACACCCTCGCACTTCATACATACACTCACATATTCCAATTTAATGGCGGCGTTTGTACGTGTGAACGAATCAACAACATCATCCATACACACCATCTGCGCATCCCAAACAAATTTATATGAATTATTGCGCATAACGTTAGATTTTAATTGTGGCCTCTTTCGTATGAGATTGTGCGAAGACAGGTTCGTATAGGCTAATGTCGTTGAGGAAATCTCTTCCGTTTTAACAGTGGTGGGCACGCGCAACGATTTTTGTAGCGCCGCAACCGCAACCGCAACTCTGCTGAAATAGTTGCGCCGCAAGCGCAAGCGCAACCCTTTTCAAAAAGTTGCGCCGCAAGCGCAAGCGCAACCCAAAATGTTGCGCCGCAAGTTGCGCCGCAACTTTTTGCGGCGCAACTGCCCACCTTTGCGTTTTAATGTTATACGACATACAGACCGACAGACAGTCCTTTGAGAAGACGAGGTATAGTTTTGATGAGGCCTTCATTTTACTGTCAGGGAGTTTGTGTAAAAACTTATTTTCAAGGTCATTTTAAATGAACTCTATACATTTAGCATTTCCACTCTTATTGATATGTGCAATTACCCTACTTTAGGGTAATCGAGATTTTTTTATGGGGTAACGTCTGTATACGATGATATTTTTAGGGTAAATCTGAATAGGCCAAATTAATGCTTTCAACGAAGATTTTGAATTATAGTGTAATGATACATAAAGAGCGTGATGCTCTAGAATCTAGAACGTATGTATAATGTAGCTGACTTCGGTAGCACCAAACATGCAGCTCTATGGCATTCCATTAGCAAATACGTAATTAAAATTATACTATATTCTACTTGCATCCTGCAATTTGCACGCTTGGGAGAACCTAGAAAATTCTTTCCACTCATTATGAATAATAATATATTGAAAAGATCTATAACTTAGTAGGCCTACGTTTATTTTCTTAAGGACTGACTATTTAAAAATCTTTTCATATTTAAAATTTTTATACTAAAAATATTGTATTTTATATCTGTATATAGAAGTCTCTATCAAGTAGGCAACATGCAGGACAAGAGAATATTCTCACCTAATTAGGAATTTTGCTATAAACATATTACAGATGATAATAGATATGAGATTATTTGTATAATTTCGGCTTTCCGTAGTGTACCCAATGTCGGGGTGAAGGTCACATTGTAGTTAAAAATGAAACGAATGCATTATTTTGGAAGAAAATAAAATAGGTCCCAGTTATATTCAGAAATTAGGTCCCAATTATATTAAGACATTAAAAATAGGTCCTAATTATATTCAAAAACTAAAAATAGGTCCCAATTATATTCAGAAATTAAAAATAGGTCCCAATTATATTCAGAAATAAAAAAATAGGTCCCAATTATATTCAGAAATTTAAAATAGGTCCCAATTATATTCAGAAATTAAAAGTAGGTCCCAATTATATTCAGAAATTAAAAGTAGGTCCCAATTATATTCAGAAATTAAAAGTAGGTCCCAATTATATTCAGAAATGTAAAATAGGTCCCAATTACATTCAGAAATTTAAAATAGGTCCCAATTATATTCAGAAATTAAAAGTAGGTCCCAATTATATTCAGAAATTAAAAGTAGGTCCCAATTATATTCAGAAATGTAAAATAGGTCCAAATTATTCAGAAATGTAAAATAGATCCAATTGTATTCAGAAATTAAAAATAGGTCCCAATTATATTCAGAAATTAAAGACACACAAAAGATGTCTGATACCAATACAATATTTTTCTATTTAATTTGACAATAATTTGAACATATTTTATAGTTTCTTTTTTAAAAAAGTCCTTTGTTAAATTACAACCAACCAATTAGATGAATTTAATTCTCAACTTTAATTTAGGATTTAGATTATGCTGTTCCTTTGGGTTTATTTATTTAACTTCCTTCGTAACATCAAAAGTCACGCGACGAAGGGGACCCGCGGCTTTACGCGGGGTCCGAATCGCGTGTGACTACATAATCCGAACGTCGAGAACGGTCACCCATCCAACTACTCTCCAGACCCAATGTCGTTTAACTTCGCTGGTCTGTGGGCAGTATTGTGACATGGCCACCACGTATATCAGGAGTTAGATTAAGTTCGCGTTTAGGTTAGATTAAGTTAGAGAATTATCAGAGAGAGCATCGACGAAATTCCCCTTCAACGAAATGTCTGGAGATTCATTTATTCATCCCATAATACTCTATTTTATATGAAAATATTATAAAATTGTACACACACACACACACACACACACACACACACCACACACACCAAAAAAAAAGTAGCCCTCACACTCACGCCCCCAAACCCTCCCCACACAGAAACGCGAACGTGAAAATACTACAGAGGTAAAGATTAATTTCAAATGAAAAGTAAACATATAAAATATTAAACTGAAAAGAGATTTTTTTTTTTAAATCTGAAAAAGTAAAATTCGTACATGAAAGTCGAATTACAAATATAATAATTAATAATAATTAAATTAATGTTCCACAATATTAGAGGCAGAAATTCTCTCTCTCTCTCTCTCTCTCTCTCTCTCTCTCTCTCTCTCTACTGCTGAGAATCATGTAAAAGTCAAGAAAAGAAGCAGAATTCTTAATTAAAAAAAAAAAATCTCCAATATTGACTGAGGTCGGAAATCTCAAACGAACTGAGTTCGATAATAAACTGTAAAAAGGGAAGAAGAAATAAAGGAAAATTTAACAAGAGAAAACTCGATGAATGAAGTCAAAACACACACACACACACACACACACACACACACACACACACACACACACGAATGGCACTTAAATAAACGCTTATGTAAAAATAATTACGCAACGTGAAAGGAAGAGTAGCATCACGACGAACCATCAAAATAGTAACTAGGAATCCGGATGCTACATTAAAAGCTGCTGTTCCTCGTTCTTAAGAACGTAGATAGTAAAAAGGATGCTAACACGATGACAGGTTTCCTATACTGACGAAACGAAACGCTAAGATATACAACACGATCTAGAAAGGTGTTCCTCAAAATAATTTATTACACATTTTTGGGAACACCTTTTTGAATTACCCTGTATATAAAAAAAAAAGGACGCCAAGAATCGCGCGGCATACCCAAAATATAAAACGGCGCTCGAGTGGAGAACTAAAAAAAATGCTACAAAATCTATACAAAACTCTCCGATTACCATAATCATATACAGAGAATCTCCCCGCCCCCCGACCCCGTTCCACCCACAGAAAGAAAACAAAATATATATATATATATATATATATATATATATATATATATATATATATGTTATATATATATATATAAATGCAAAAATGTTTCATATATGCAATATAATAAACTCTCCCCCCCCCCCCACAAAAAAAAACAAGAACAAAAATTCTGCCCACACCACAATCTCATCTTTAATGCATGATATAAGAAATAAATAATGCTTCCAACCAATATCACTAAAAACTAAAAGAAGGAAAACTGTATTTGCCTTGTCAGAAATCCATTATGATAATAATAATAATAATAATAATAATAATAATAGTAATAATAATAATAATAAAAGTCTTTTGACTTTTTTCGAAACATCCCACCAAAATTCGAACCCGAGAGCTCTGACTCGTAAACATAGGCGCTGACCATTAAACTTCGACAAGATAAAAGTTAATACAACCTGGTGCATATTCACCCGAGGGAAACAGTACTGCTTTCACGCCCAGGAGCGTTTTTACTTGTTAACCCCCTTGTACTCGAGTCAGTAGACAAAATTTAATTCAAATTTACCTGGATAACATAAGGTACCATTAGGTGGATATACTCGTATAAATGATCTCACACACTTTTTATGTATTGAGCCCTGGTGTGATATATATATATATATAATATATATATATATATAATATATATATATATATACACACACAGGGTGTTTCAGAAGGAAAGGTCAATACTTCGGGAGGTGATAGTATCGGTCATTGTGAGAAAAAAGTTCATATGAACATGTGTCTAATTCTGAATGGTTACGGAGATAGAGCTGTTTGAATCTGATGCGCACGCAGCTCTTCTCCCCCTTCCTCCCCTATAACCTTGAACCATGTAAGCTGTAATGTAAGCATGTAACATAAGCCAATCAACAGCTGACTGTTGTGAGTGACATTGTTTGGTGTTTGAAGCAGTGTTAAGAATGTCACACACCTTCACACATGCCGAATATGCAGATATGGTGTATGTCTACGGTTTTTGCGATGGAAGTGCAACAACTGCTGTTGCAGAATACCGTCGACGGTTTCCGAACCGCAGAATTCCGGATCGAAGAGTGTTTACCAGGGTTTTCAACACATTGCGTGAGATTGGTACACTTCCCAGCGCTCATGTTTCATCTGAACGTGAAGGTCAACAAGATGAATGAAGTGGAAAACATTCTTCAGTTGGTAGAGCGTAGTCCTACTACTAGCTCAACAAGAATTTCTACACGTCTCGTGTACCACACACAAGAGTATGGCGAATATTACGTGAGGAAGGCTTGCATCCATATCATGTACAGCGTGTACAACACCAACCAGGAGATGCTGCCATGCGACTGGAATTTTGTCATTGGGTAAATGCTAATCGCCGATTGCTTCGATTAATACTGTTCACCGATGAAGCTACTTTCACCCGTGACGGTATCAACAACGCTCGTAACTCTCATCGGTGGTCAGACGAAACTCCAAATGCCACTGTGGAAACAAATTTTCAACATCGCTTCTCTGCCAATGTGTGGTGCGGTATCATCGATGATCAGCTGATTGGCCCTGTTACTTTAGAGAATGGTCTTACAGGACAAAGTTACCTAGAATTTCTGCAAATGAATTGCCAGGACTATTGGAGGATGTTCCTTTGGCTACACGCGCTGGTATGTACTTTCAGCATGACGGAGCTCCTCCACATTCTACCCGTCTGGATGCAATACCTAAATCAAACTTTCCCTGGTCGATGGATCGGCCGCGGTGGTCCCATTCAATGGCCACCAAGGTCTCCAGACCTCTCTCCGTTAGATTATTGTTTGTAGGGGTGGGTGGATGAAAAGTCAAGTTTACAAAAAAAAGGTGGATACACGAGACGAATTGCTCGCGCACATTTTGGATGCTGCTGCTCGCATAAAGGAACATCAAGATCAACTCAGACGAACAACACGCGATCTTCGCACACGAGTTGCAAAGTGCACTGAGGTTGACTGTGGGATTTTCGTAAACGTATTGTAAACTGTAACAAATTTGTCATTTCTGTATCTGATACCATTCAAAATGCCAATGTTTAAACATTAAATGTTAGAAACAGTAATTGGTTTCTCTTTCTTGATTACCATTAACATGCTTTTGTATTTGTAGATTCAAACAGTTCTATCTCCGTAACCATTGAGAATTAGACACATGTTCATATGAACTTTTTTCCTCGCAATGACCGATACTATCACCTCCCGAAGTATTGACCTTTCCTCCTGAAACACCCTGTATATATATATATATATATATATAATATATATATATATATATACAGGGTGAGTCAAAAGTCTCTATACATAGGCAAAATGGTCACTTTATTATGCAATCACTTGTAAGTCACAAAATATGCTCTTCATCAGTGGCTCTTCGTGGACGGCCACTTCTCGGTTGGTCTGCAACACTTCCAGTCTTCTTGAACTTCTCAATGAGTTTGGCAACGGTGTCGTGTGTGATGTGCGTGCCGGGGGCGTCTCCTGTTAAAATCCTCAGCAACCTTGCGACAGCTTCCTTATCCTGCCAGAAGAATGATCTCAATACGCTCTTCTTGGGACAAAGGCATCTCGCAGTCACGGGCAGAGCTGGGCACTTGCGGCATATTTTGCGGTACTGCGGTACTGCGGTACTACCAAACTACCAAACCGGTACGCGGAAATTTGAATGCGGTAGCGGTACTGCGGTACTTTCAGCGATCCTTTGCGGTACTGCGTTATGCGGTCCCGGTTTGGTAGTACCGCAGTACCGCAGTACCGCAAAATATGCCGCAAGTGCCCAGCTCTGAGTCGGCACATCACCGGCAAAAAAATTAAAAATAAATATATAGTCATTTATTTATCATGACCATTTGCCTATGTATGGAGACTTTTGACTAACCCTGTGTGTGTGTATATATATATATATATATTATATATATATATTAATATATATATATATACAAGGTGGCACAAAAGTCGCGCATCATAAGAATTTTCAGTGTTGATTATATATTATTTTTTCTTTTAGGGAGGGGATGGCTGCGAAATTAACAATAGACGAGAGGGTGATCTTGGTTTTAATGTATGGAATACCAGGTACAACAAATCAATGAATTGGTACAAAATTTAAATTCTGTATCGATGAATTGGTACAGAATTTAAATTCTGTACCGATTCATTGATTTGTTGTACCTGGTATTCCATACATTAAAACCAAGCTCACCCTCTCGTCTATTGTTAATTTCGCAGCCATCCCCTACCTAAAAGAAAAAATAATATATTATAGTCAACACTAAAAATTCCTATGATGCGCGACTTTTGCGCCACCCTGTGTATATATATATATATTTCGACGTATCATGGGGCTAGGTATCCCATAGACTATAGTAGTTAATTTGTCTGTTACGCGCAATGGTTATTTTTAATCAATGCGTCTCTTCTCCAAAATGGAAACGCGTACCACATTCAGTTTTTCTCTTCAACGAAGACCCTTTCAGTTTGTTTCACTGAATCGGTATAATTTCTCAGTGTACCCTCGCTTTATCACTGTACAGTTGATATGTCATTTATCCGTCTTCGATTTATGTGCATTTTCGCTCAGCAATAAAAAAAAATAATAATTTTGCAAATAATTCCACAAGAATGCGAAGACCAGTACACAAAATGTTCACTTAAATTGCGAAGAAATTAAAACTATATACACTCTAAAAATAGAGCGCTCCCCTCCCCCCCCCCCCCCCCCCCAAAAAAAATGGACCCAACCACGATGTACGACCATATCAATTTATCTGTAAATAATATTAGACAAAGTTATGGTTTTTCGTTGAAAATTAAATTGTAGAAAACATTAACGAAAATAAACAAAAAATGGTAAAAGATAAATAGCAAACAAATACAGTATGACCGAACAGCGAAATAGTAAAAATCAATTATTATTATTATTATTAGTAGTAGTAGTGGTAGTAGTAGTAGTAATAGTAGTAGTAGTAGTAGTAATAGTATTGCTATATACTGTACATGAACCTACAAAATCCATTCAGACATTGAAGAACTTCGTGCGAGAAAAGAAATGAGAACTGCAGAAATATTTTTACACTGATAGGCGTTACAGCTAATTAAACGAACTAAAATCTCGCATATATATATATATATATATATATATATATATAGTACCCAAGTTACAGGCACCAATTGTATAGGGTACTAGTTTGGAGATAGGCTGCAGTAATTTACAGTTTTAATTGAATAAGTTAATTAATATATGGGGTCACCAGTTCATTTATATCAACAATCAAAGAAAAGAAAGACTGCGTGGTTTTTCCTTTAAATCAACAAACTCAATACTGCAATGATAAATAAAGTATGGCACAACAGTACGGTTACAAAAGGCTTGATATGTATGAATTAATTGTCAGTATGCAGGCCCATAGCCAGCTTTTCCCAGGTGGGGGGGCGGGCCTCGAATTTTATGGTAATGTAGCAAAGTGGCGTGGGAAGGTACAGAAAAGGAAGCCACGGAACAAAATTACGCACATAAAGATCGTCAGGGCCTGGGAAACATCTGAACACTTTCAATGGTTCATAAGTGAAGTAATTACACGCAACTATCTCCAGTAGTATTTACGTTTGACTATTAATAATAAGCTAAAGAAAATTTATTCCTAGGTTGGAAATGTATAAATAAGCAGCCTTAAAATAAAATAATTTTTTCCAGGGGGGGGGCTAGATCGAGCCCCCTCGAGGCCCCCTCCCTAGTTGTGGGCTTGAGTATGAATACATAATGTCAAATACAACAACAGATAATAAATTACATTCAATTGTACGATAATAATTGATAGTTTATTTAAGTTGTACGTGCTGTACGTACTATACGTGCACATACAAACAAAATGGATTGTTAATAAGCGAGTGAGGGATTCTTTTTCACGGTACTTTTAGTCTGGGACTGAGCGAGGGCCAATACGCAAACATGAGCTGCAAAGAATGATTGGAGGAAAACTATCTTTGAAATAGGCGAAGAATTGCATGGTAGACCTATAACCGAGAGATGCTTCCTGGTGCGTGATTTATGGAATATTGACTTAATTAAAACTTCAACTGTTAAATATTGAGAAACATGAGACTTGGTTGAGTCCGTTAATTGCGGTTACCTTTCCTCTGGTTTGATTGCTTCCAAATTCCTCGGTAATGGTCTTGGTTGACTTTTAATGGTCGTCCTTTTATGTTAATTTTCTTGGTTAGCCTACGATATCGTGAGAGTGTTTCGAACCTTGGTGACAAATGTTCCTTAACTCAATCAAGTCATGAGCGCATGAGGTGCTCCTCGAAACTACCGTTATGAAAAAAAATTCAGGCCTGAATGGGTTAAGAGAAAAGGCGTCTCTTATCGTAACCTGACGTTGGTACATAGAAAACTTTCTTCAATATAGATTTCCGCTGGTAACTAAAATTTGTGGTGTCTCCAATAAACTGTGCCAAATCTGCTTTTGTTCGTATTTACTCGGGAATTTCTCCAAACATTTGGACCTCATTAAGAATACTTTGCCGACAAGAAACACCTTCGTAAGGGACCTTTTATAAAGCTATTCGATATGTACTTGAGAAATGTATTAAAGCTGTAGGTCTAAAAGGAAATGTGTATAAGAACCGATATATATTATATATATAGAGAGAGAGAGAGAGAGAGAGAGAGAGAGAGAGAGAGAGAGAGAGAGAGAGAGAGGAAGAGAGAGAGAGAGAGAGAGAGAGAGTGTGTATGTGACAAAAAATTACATAATACCAAAAATCCTAAACTGACGTTTTTGATTTCACATTTCATTATGCAGTGACCTACCGTTAGACCATAAAAAAAATATTGAGGTCTTAAAAAATAAACCCCCAAATAAATAGTTTCTGTCATTATTATTATTATTATTATTATTATTATTAGTAGTAGTAGTAGTAGCAGTAGAAATAATATCAGTATTAGTATTATTAGTATTAATATTAATTATACTGGCTTACCCAACTAGGACTGGCCATACCAAAACCAAAATTACCACTGACGTTTTTAGTTGCCTCACAATTGTATGTGAAGCTGAAAATACAAGAAATATGTTTACTTTTTACTTTTTTCAATTTAGTTTTCTTTCTAAATTCAAAATAATTATGTTAAAAATAAAATAAATGAATTTATTTTGGTTTTTAGAAATTATTTTCACTTCTTTCGTTAGAAACGAAATTTAAATTTCAATTTTTGTTTTTAATTAAAGGTTAAAAAATTAATTTATCGCAAATTGCATTCGGTAGAACAGTAATTGTAATTTACACTCATGTACAAGGCTCTGTTCTCTCACCAACACTCTTCAACTTATACAATATACATGCATGACATTCCAACACCCATAGATAACAAGCTTACCTTATCATCATATGCAGATGATATCACTCTAACATCCACCCACAACATCGACACCGCTACAAATAACCTACAAACATACATAAACAGTATACAAGACTGGCTCACACACAATAGACTCAAAGTAGCGCCCACAAAATCAACCATCACCTTGCTTACAAGCAACACAAAAGAACACCAGGTAATTCCACAGCTTACACTAAACAACATCAACATTCCACACACTCACAGAACCAAAATACTTGGTGTCACATACAACACATCATTATCTTTTGCAAACCACATTCAGGACATTAAAACCAAATGTACGTCAAGACTTAACACGCTTAGGGTACTAACAGGCACAAACTTTGGACACCAGCAGGAAACAACATCACTCATATACAAACAATATATTCGCTCAGTTATGGACTATGCTAGCCCATGCTGGGCACCCATTATCTCAAACACACACATAAACACCTTACAAACAATACAAAACAACGCACTTCGTATCATTACAGGATGCACTCAAACAACACCAATAGAACACCTGCACACAGAAACAAAAATACTAAAGTTAGGGAACATTTAGACATGAGGGGAACACAATTCATGGCAGCAGCGACAACTAACCCACAACACCCTTGCCACTACATGTACAATCATGCACCAACACCTCGCACCATTAAGGTAACACCAGAGAGATATTATAACGAAATACTCCATTCCATACCACGCCCCACAGACATCACACAGTACAGAAAACACATACACACACACCTAACCCACAAAGCACTGACACGACTCGGTCCGAATGCGGTCCTAGGTGCGAAGCCGCCACCCATTAACAGGTCAGAGATCAGCCTGAGCAGATCGGATCGAGTTAACTTAGCACGATTCCGATGTGGACATCACCCAAACTTACGGACATATAAACACAGACTAGACAACTCCATAGACGACACCTGCCACCTGTGCCAAGACACACCACAAACAATTGAACACATTATGACGGACTGTACCGCTCTAGCACAACAACGAACACAACACAACATCACTAGTGCGCTGAACCTCTGGTCCGCTCCGGAGAGGGCGATCGGTTACCTGCGTGCCGCCGGCTTGCTCGATCAGGGTGGGCTGATCGGCTAAACAACAACAACAACAACAACACTCATGTATATTTACAACACACGAGAATATTCTGAAAGAATATTTTTTATGGATAAAAGAATAAGTCCTTATAATACCACGGATGTTTATGCAATGTCGCTTTGCCTGAGTGTATAAAAGCGGAATGAGTGACAACCGTTTGTCATTTTAGTGACTTGAAAAAGCATTCAGCAACGAGGTCAAATCGTGACTGACGGATGAATGGCATGACACGCGCGGGCATTCTTTGGAAATTCTATACGGGTCATTATTATGATTTAAGTATGACCTAAATTTAATATTTAATAACGGAGAGATGAAAATGAGGAAAAGGAAGAAGCCGTTTCGAAAGGGAGTTTTGTGGTTCTTCGTCATATAGGAACTTCTAGGTACAGTATTTGGAAAAGTGTTTACCCAATGGGATATACACTGAAACTCGTAACCCGATAGAAAATTCACTTATCTCTTAAATCATATCATAAATGTTCAAAATGTTCCCCATTCAGTTCAAAGCACGTTAATGTAATTAATTAGTGTAAGTGCCATTGCGTACAAACTTTTCGGAAACCCTCTCTATTAATCGCTGTAGTGAGTACCAATTGGACGTGGTCTAGCTTATGTCAAATGGATGGTGTGTTCACGATTGTTCACGTGCATTACGCAATACTCTGCAGTAAAAAGGACCAGTTTTTAGACAGAACTCTTAAGCTGGAGATATTCCACATTTTGAATTCAGAAATTAAATTTTAACGGAAGCCCAACTGTATCCAAATACTAATAAATAAGAGGCATAATTCTGTTTTTAAATTCTACTCTTGTTCAATAAAGAAAAAAAATGGCGTTGAGGAAACTTTGAAATCCCTTACAGTCTGTTGCGACCTTGAATAGTTTAGTGTAAAAAATTACTTCCTACGTCAAACGAAATTCAAACTTAAAAAAAAAAAGTCTTAAAAATTTTTACCCCCCCCAACCCCTCTTTCTACAACATTGTTTCCTCCTTCCGATCGAGCGTCTTCCGTCCCCTCATTTTACTTTCCATCTATTAACGAGGGGAATCTATTAAGAGGTTGTTGAGAACCTCCTAATTAAAAGCTACAAACCTTTTACTTAATTTTATCTTCCGATCCATGAACACTGAATGCGGAAATTGAAAGAACTCTATTGGAATTATTTTCCAAATTTTCAATTTATTTTCAACTTTCTCTTTTTATTTTATTTTTCGTTCATTTTCCTTTTCTTTGAAAAAAAAAAAAAACTTTAAGTAATTTTCTATTTTTAAGTTCCTATTCAATTTATTTAAAAAAATATATAATGACTAGGAAAATCAGTGGAAAATACATATTAACGAAATGACCTGCAAATTCTTTGAAATTCTTTAACAGAGGAAGGTGAGGCAAAACTGGGAATCCCATTTAAAGGGAAAAATTGGTTAAAAAAAATTTTGTATTACTTTATTAAGACTTTGAACTTAAAATATCCTCAAAATAATTTTAAAACATTTCATAAGTAAAAGATGATTTAAACAGTTAACTGGGCTAAAAAAAAAAGATAAACCCTTTTGCCTCATGGATTAGGGCATGACCCGGTAGACATTGGGCCAAAATGCAAAATTGGGAAACACCTGGAAGTTAATTGAGGCCATTAGAATAGCACAGGCGTATCTCCCGGTTTCCCGATATCCCGTTTTGCTCAGTAACCAATCAGCACGCTTATTCCGTGGGTGTGACTCGCTCCCACACGGGCTTGAGACCAAAACCATTAAACTCGGTTCAGTCGTTAACGAGTAATAACGCATAAT
This sequence comes from Bathynomus jamesi, assembly GCA_023014485.1. NCBI lineage: Eukaryota > Metazoa > Arthropoda > Malacostraca > Isopoda > Cirolanidae > Bathynomus > Bathynomus jamesi. The sequence goes on along the minus strand of JAJOZX010006027.1, from coordinate 185,847 downwards.
AACGTTAACGAGTAATAACTTGATTTTCGGGCGTACGCCCTTTCTATTCTATACGCCCCAATTGACATACAAAATTAACTAACTGAAAAGCAGGAACTCTGAAATATTTAGTTGAGAGACCAAATAAGTGTTCTTTCAGTAATTTGATAGAATCAACTAATATTCTTTTTGCTCTACGGAGAACACGTTTAAAATGTCCCATTTCTACAAAATAATAATAATAATAATAAATAATAATAATAATAATAATAATTTATGTTTTATATCTCATTAAACGTTTTTCATAAGAAACTTCGAATACACCTGCAGCAATTGTTGAATCCTCACCTTTAGCTGATCCTGCTTCTACTGATGAACCATTCCTTATTTTCTTCATTCGATCTTTCAAAGCTGACTGAAAAGCAGTGACGTAAAGTAAAGAAAGTGATAAGGAGCTTTCTTATAGTCCATTTTCGGTGCTACTGTAGTATGCGGTCTACCTACGATTCGGCGGTCTACCTTTTAATTATAGCTTCTTATCTTGTTTACTCATTGTTTGTTTACATCCCATTGTCAATCGCCCTTGACGATTGGTTAGGTTTAATGATATTTTCGTTAGTTTTAACGAAAATATCATGATTAAACCTAACCAATCGTAGATAGACCGCATACTACAGCAGCACCCCATTTTCTTCATCATCATTGAAACAAGAATATCAAACTAAATTCTATAATTTTAGATGTATTTCTGTCTCTACATCTAATAATAACTTTAAAGTATGATATAATTATTTTAAAAGTACAAAATATGTGATAGGCCTATCCGCCTATGCGACTTATCAGCGACAAACTGGAAAAAAATCGGGTATTACCCGAAATTGCTTCGTACGGTTTTGCCTCAAAGCTTCATTTTTGAAATTATTCCTCTCAGATACGAAAGCCAAATGGTTTGAGTGTAAACAAATGTATGCCTATAAAACTCAAAGCCTATAAATAGTATAAGACATAGTAAGAATTTGTTTCTCTTTTGTTCAAGTTAATTTGAAGATTATACAAAAATGAGTAAATATTACTGTAGCTCACGTATTTACATTACGAAGCTTTTGTCACTTTTCACGGTTCTTAATTCCCCACAAGTTTTCTTTTCTGCACAGGTATTAGCAACCTCTTTGTCTTTAAGTTAAATGTGTGGAGATTTACCACGTTCCACACGATAAAATATTAGCAGTACCCGATTGTGCCTCACTACCCGATTTTACCCCATCTTCCCCTATATATACAGGGTGACGTAGTATCGCGATACATTTTCTGTATCTTATATCGTATCGCGATACATTTTTTTATTATTTGTATCGTATCTTTCGATACGATACAAATTAGTGTCAGTAACGCGATACTTTATCATAGACTCAGTCAGTGATCTTTCCCTTCCCCTCTCCCTCTTCTAATTATTTAGCGAATAATTCATCAAACATTCAACAATTACACGTGTATCATTTGATAAAAGAACTGTTCATAAAATACAACACTACACTGCCATCAAGCGCTCCGGTTGAGAGACTTTTTAGCAGAGCTGCAAATCTCTTTCCTTCAAAGAGAAACAGAATGTCTGATGAATTGTTTGCAAGGTCACTGTTTGTAAAATTCAATAAAACTAGAAAGTGATTCAGTTGTTTCATAATATGTCATATATGATGTGTGTGGTATATATATATATATATATATATATATATATATATATTATATATATAACTATTACCAGCTCCTTGAGCGATGACTCGGATATAAGAAAACAATCTCGAAGCCTGTGTGCTAAAGCGAATATGACCATAAGGAACTTTCGTTTCTGTACAAGTGAAGCTAAAGACACTCTTTCGTACTTTCTGCAGTAATATATACGGTCAGCAACTCTGGGTGAATTATAAAAAAGGTTCTGGCAGAACCCTAAATTTGCTGTACAACGGGTCTTTTAGACTCTTACATAAATTACCCCCGAGATGCTCAGCTTCGCAAATGTTTGCTACCCGCAATGTCCCGAGCTTCCCGGAGGTAACAAGACGTGCTGAACACATTCTAATGCAAAGAATTAAAAAATCAACCAACTCGATCATCCAAGCTATCCATGAGTCCTGCCATTTATCCTCTAAGCTATGGACTTCTTGGTACGAAAACGTCTGTCTGTAGCTCCACTTAACTTCGACAGTGCAGTATTATTTCTAATCAATTGTATATATTTCTCTCCTTAGTATATATTTCTATCCTTAGTATATATATGAACTGTCATTGTATTAATAATATTTGTCATATGGACTATAGTCTACCAATAAACCTTTCGGGCTTGCATCATGAAAAAGAAAAACTATGGTATTTGTCATTTACCATTACTTATTCGGACTATAGTGGATTTAATTTTCCCAGAAGAGTTCCGTGTTCCATGCACGGTCTGTGTTTAACATATAAGTTTCTCAGGGGACTATTCTGAGTTTGTATATATATATATATATTATTATATATATATATATATATATATATTATCGTACCGCGTTACTTTTTTTGGTCCCGATACATCACCCTGTATACTGTATATATAATGTTGTGCAGACCACTTTCCACACTGTGGGTTATGATGCCTGAGCATTTTGGACGATCTGTCGAAGGGGTTGTCCTCGAAATTTGACGCGGCCTTAGCTGGGATCCGAGCAGTTCTGAATAAAGTGTTATGATTCTAACGCACAAATTAAATAATACTGAAATTGTAATTAGGACCAGTGGAAACACAAAAGTTTCTCTATACGAGTCTCATTTCACTCCTCAGGATGTATATTCAACAATTTCTACAGAAGGAGGCGCAGAAGGCAAAGATAAAATTGAAAGAGAGTGAATTGCTTTAAGTCAAATTAAATGAGTTAAATAGGTCTCGATTTTACCGCTGATGGTCAGGCAGAGAAAATTGAACAGTTCTTCTGTAAATGAAGGCAAAGGAAGGAATAATTCTGCAATTCTAAAATTTAATAAGATCCATTAGAATTCCAACGGGGAAGGCAGTCGAAGGTCAAATTTTTTCTTTAGTTGGAGAGCTAAAGAATTTCTCGTAGTGAATTAAATTTAAATAAAGCTAAAATTTATATTGATTAAAAAATAAAAATACAGTCTTTGGTGGTGACATGATGTCGGGTTGTACACTGTGTACATCCTAGTACTTAGAGTATTACACACTTTGTACTAGTAATAGTAATAACGTAATTTATAATTAAGTAGTCTCCATAATGAATGCCATTTTTAGAAAACGAGAGATTATTTGTTATTTTATAGTTGAAGTGAGTTTAAAGAATATTCAACACATTTATCGTTAATTAATAAGTGAATTTAAAGAATATTCAACATATTTATCGTTAATTACTGTGACAATTACTTTAAGTTTTAATTTTAGGTCGGATTTTAACTTTACATGAGTACCTATTATATTAGCCAAGGGCGTGAAAGGGAAAATGAATTAGAAATAAAACATAGAATTAGCATAGGATACACAGATTACATATTATCACACAATATAAATTGTGACGGAATATTAGAGAGAGAGAGAGAGAGTTACAAGGAAAAGTAACAACTCAAAAGGCCTTGCGGCCCATTCCGAGGAGGTACCAATGGCAACGGGTGCCAGGGAAAAATTCATACACCCTCAAACAATGTGCAAGATTCGGTCTAACCTTTTTTTGAACAGATCCACAGAAGAACTGTTCACAACTTCTGAAGGTAACCTGTTCCATGTGTCACAGATCTTATACGTAAAGTAATCCCCACACACACTAATCCGAAACCGTTTCAAATCCAACTTCCAACCATTGTTGCGTGTTGGGTTATCATTTAAACTAAACATGCTTCTAAAATCGACATTGTTGAACCCGCGTAAGAACTTGAAAACCTCGGTGAGTTGACCGCGCAGCCTCCAAGTTTCCAGCGAAAATAAATTCAGGGCGCGTAAGCGTCGATTGTAGCCCATATGCTTAACGGAAGAGATTAACTTTGTGGCCCTCGCCTGCACTAGCTCCAGCCCTCCAGCCTCTCAATATCTTCCCTGAGGGTGGGCGACCAGAACTGCACAGCATACTCCAGGTGCGGCCGAACCAGAGAATTGTACAGAGAGAGTACAATCTCCTTGTTCCGAAATCGAAATTGCCTCCTGATATAACCCAACAACTTCTGGGCTTTCTTTTCCACCTCTACGTACTGTTTAAACTTAAGGTCGCTGCTAATTAGCACAGCCAAGTCCTTTTCCAAATCAGTGGCCTCGATATTACTCCCCAACATTGAGTAGCCCGACTATGGATTGGCGTAGCCAATGTGCATCACCTTGCACTTACCCAAGTTAAACGGCATTTGCCATTTTTCGGACCACTTTCCTATCCTACCTAGGTCCGCACGCAGTTAGTTGCTCTATCGCCTCGGGCGTCCCAACATTGGCCCCAAGCTTGGTGTCATCAGCGAATTTGGCGATCCTACTGACGATGCCACCGTCGATATCATTTATGTAAATGATAAACAACAGTGGCCCAAAAACGGAACCCTGAGGAACCACGCTAGTGACCGAGGCCCAACCCGAACTAGCCCCTTTAATTACAACCCTCTGCCGCCTATTCTTCAGCCAGTTTTCAATCCACCTACCTACTTCCCCACCAATACCCAGCGCGCGCACTTTCGCCATTAGCCGGCGATGAGGTACCTTATCAAAGGCTTTCTGAAAGTCGAGATAAAGTATGTCAATCGCCCTACTCTTATCATACTCACTCAACATGACGTGGAAAAACTCGAGCAAGTTGGTGAGACACGACCTATGCCGTCTAAAACCATGTTGGGAGTCCCCAAGCAGCTTGTAGGAATCCAAATGGTCAACGATTCTATCCGTTATTATCCCCTCTAATAATTAATTTACCTACAACCGAAGTGAGACTAATGGGACGATAGTTCCCTGGACTTTCGTGGTCCCCTTTCTTAAAGATAGGGTCACGTTGGCTTCCCTCCAGTCACCAGGCACCTGGCCCGTCTCCAACGATTTGTTGAAGACTGTAGCCAGGTGGTGAGCCACCTGATCGCGCACCTCCCGCAACACTCTGGGGAGAAACTGGTCTGGCACAGGAGCCTTAAACGCGCTCAGTTTGTCTATTCTATCGACAACAACTGTCGCGGTACACCGAACACTATCCAGGCCAGCACCTTCGTGCCTACGCCTGGCTCGGGGATGACGCGGGTGTCCTCCCTGGTGAACACTCCCGCAAAGTACTCATTCAGCACATTAGCGATGTCCGCGTCGGAGGTCGGCAGAACGCCACTGGGGTCCTCATGCTTCTAATGGGCTTTCTACTATTAACATAACTGAAGAACTCCTTGCAGAGGCTTGCCACCCGGAGTTCTTCGTTACGTTTCGCTAGCCTAACCTTCGCCTTCACTTCTCTGCACAGGCGGACATACGACTCAGTGTTCTTATGGGAACGATTGCCCTTCGCCCTCCTGTACGCAGCTTTCCTATTTCGGATAGCCGAAGCGATGTCACGACTGAACCACTTAGGCTGCGTTGAAGCAGGGGTGACCGGTTTTGAGGGTATGGCAGCAGATTGCAGCATCATAAACTCGTCCCGGAATGCACTCCATACTTCCTCAACATCGCCACCGACCTCTAACCCCATCTCACCTACGCTATCCCGGAGGCCAACAAAGTCCGCCCGCCGTAGATCGAGCTTACTGCCTCTAGAGTCACTACGCTTCACCCGAGGGACGCAGACAAAGAACCTAATCAGACCGTGATCACTCCCGCCCAACGATTCGTCAACAGTGAGGCCAGTGACGAGGTTGTCTTCGGTCGTGAATACTAAGTCTAGAACGCTTTCGTCTCGTGTAGGCCCATTGACCCACTGAGTGAGGAAGTTCTCATCAGCAAAGTCAACTAGCCTCCTCCCTTCGGCATCAGCAGTCCTATCTTCCTAGTTTATGACGCGACAGTTGAAGTCTCCTAAAACTACACACACCCTGTCCCCTAGCAGGCTACGGAGTTCGGTGTACAGGGCTGTATCCTCCTTGAGGAGGAGATGCGGAGGTCTGTACACCAAGATTAACCTATAGTTCGTCCCTCAACGTGTCCCTCACGTATATTAGTACCCCTCGCCACGGGTGCAGTCTTTGTGAAACATTCTATACCCGGGAATCTCGAACTCCCCAACGTAGTCCCTACGATCAGTATGAATCCAGGACTCGGTGATAGCAACGATATCCTGGTATTCTGATGCTAACTTAGAGTGCCCGTAGCTCGCAAAACTTATTCCTAATCGACCTAGCATTAAAAAGCATTGCACGGAGGGAGCCTTCCCTATTCAGACCCCCCTAGCCCGACCCGTTTCCCGAACAGCCAGGGCTGTCGGGAGTTGAAGAGCCCTTTACCAACGAAGGGGCAACTTCCGCAGGAGGCTGAGCCCCCTCCAACGGGGAAGGAGGGTCACCCACCTGTACATGGACGCACCTTTCAGTTGGAGGTACGTCCGCCACCGCCTCAAGATCATCTCTCCCCGGTGGGGGCCCATCATCAATCCCCGGACTTGACCTCACCATACGGTATAGGTGCCGGTCAAGCAGCGTGCCTAGCACACCTTTACCCTTAACATTGAGGTGGACACAATTATTCTGATACAGGTCCCATCTACCCGTAAACGCGTCGAACGTTTCAACAAACCTCACGCCCAGCGGGACGCGCAAGTCTTGTACCCTCTCGTTGATGCCAATGACCTTACTGAGTGCGTGGTCACTGGCACTCATCCGCGGTAAAATACCCATCAAAATTCCCCTGTCTGTCTTCAGTTTAGATCATCCGCAAGAGACATGATCTCGTTGATGATCCCTTCTGTAAAACTGTAAAACCTACCCTACCGCCTTTGAGGAACAGGTCGTTGCCAGCAGCGTGGACAACGATCGCAGTCCTCAGAGAGAGAGAGAGAGTTACAAGGAGTTACAAGGAAAAGAAGTACCTCAAAAGGCCTTGCGGCCCATACCGAGGAGGTACCAATGGCAACGGGTGCCAGGGAAAATTTTGTATTTTTCTTTCAACTATCCTAGCAGTAGTAGAAAACTGGATAGTAAAGTAGAAGGCTCTCTCCCCACCCTCCGCTCCCTCCCTGCCAGAGGCAGGTACGGAAAAAGGTTGAAGAAAATACCTTGACCCTGGAAAAGTAGCCAAGGAAATTTTACAGGAAAGTGGAGAATATATAAATAGCTCTATATTTAGCTTGCTCACAGAGACACCGAGCAAGCGAACTCCTGCAGAGTTTTCTGAGGTTTTAATCTTAAACTATGAGTGTGTTCAGTACTTTGTCTAGCCTATTTTTAAACAGATTTACACTTTGACTGGAAACAACCTCTGAGGGAAGTTGGTTCCAGATATTAACTATTTTATAGGAAAAGAAATTTCCGCAGACTGAGGTCCTAAATGTCTTTACACACTCAAATAGTGTGCAAGATTTCGTCTAACCTTTTCTTGAACTGATCCACAGAGGAACTGTTCACAACTTCCGAAGGTAACCTGTTCCATGTGTCACAGATCTTATACGTAAAGTAATTCCCACACACACTAGTCCTAAACCGTTTCAAATCCAACTTCCAACCATTGTTGCGAGTTGGGTTATCATTTAAACTAAACATACTTCTAAAATCGACATCGTTGAACCCTCGTAAGAGCTTGAAAACCTCGATCAGTTGACCGCGCAGCCTCCGAGTTTCAAGCGAAAACAAGTTCAGGGCGCGTAACCGTCGATTGTAGCCCATATGCCTAACGGAAGGGATTAACTTTGTGGCCCTCGCCTGCACTCGCTCCAGCCTCTCAATATCTTTCCTGAGGGTGGGCGACCAGAACTGCACAGCATACTCCAGGTACGGCCGAACAAGGGAATTGTACAGTGAGAGCACAATCTCCTTGTTCCGAAACTGAAATTGCCTCCTGATATAACCCAATAGTTTCTGGGCTTTCTTTTCCACCTCTACACACTGTTTCGTAAACTTAAGGTCGCTGCTAATTAGCACACCCAAGTCCTTTTCTAAATCAGTCACCTCGATATTACTGCCCAACATCGAGTAGTCCGACTTGGGATTGGCGTAGCCAATGTGCATCACTTTGCATTTACCCAAGTTAAACGGCATTTGCCATTTTTCGGACCACTCTCCTATCCTACCTAGGTCCGCACGCAGTTCCTCGATCGCTTCGGGCGTCCCAACATTGGCCCCAAGCTTGGTGTCATCAGCGAATTTGGCGATCCGACTGACGATGCCACCGTCGATATCATTTATGTAAATGGTAAACAACAGTGGCCCCAAAACGGAACCCTGAGGAACCCCACTAGTGACCGAGGCCCAACCCGAACTAGCCCCTTTAATTACCACCCTCTGCCGCCTATTCCTCAGCCAGTTTTGAATCCACCTACCTATTTCCCCCGATACCCAGCGCGCGCACTTTCGCCATTAGCCGGCGGTGAGGTACCTTATCAAAGGCTTTCTGAAAGTCGAGATAAAGTATATCAATCGCCCTACTCTTATCGTACTCACTCAACATGACGTGGAAAAACTCGAGCAAGTTGGTGAGACACGACCTATGCCGTCTAAACCCATGTTGGGAGTCCCCAAGCAGCTTGTAGGAATCCAAATGGTCAACGATTCTATCAGCTATTATCCTTTCTAATAATTTACCTACAACTGAAGTGAGACTAATAGGACGATAGTTCCCTGGACTTTCGTGATCCCCTTTCTTAAAGATAGGGGTCACGTTGGCCTCCCTCCAGTCACCAGGCACCTGGCCCATCTCCAACGATTTGTTGAAGACTGTAGCCAGGTGGGGAGCCACCTGGTCGCGCACCTCTCGCAAAACACTGGGGAGAAACTGGTCTGGCCCAGGATCCTTAAACGCGCTCAGTTTGTATATTCTATGAGCAACGACTGTCGCGGTATATCTAACACTATCCAGGCCAGCACCTTCGTGCCTCACAGCTGGCTCGGGGATGACGCGGGTATCCTCCCTGGTGAACACTCCCGCAAAGTACTCATTAAGCACATTAGCGATGTCCGCGTCGGAGGTCCGCAGAACGCCGCTTCCGTCCTTTAAAGGACCTATCATGCTTCTAATGGGCTTTCTACTATTAACATAACTGAAGAACTCCTTAGGGTTCCCCTTGCAGAGGCCTGCCACCCGTAGTTCTTCGTTACGTTTCGCTAGCCTAACCTTCGCCTTCACTTCCCTACACAGGCGGACATACGCTTCAGTGTTCTCGTGGGAACGATTGGCCTTCGCCCTCCTATACGCTACTTTCCTATTTCGGATAGCCGAAGTGATGCCACGATTGAACCACTTAGGCTGCGTTGAAGCAGGGGTGACCGGTTTTGAGGAGAGAGAGAGAGAGAAAGGAGAGAGAGAGTTACAAGGAGTTACAAGGAAAAGAAGGACCTCAAAAGGCCTTGCGGCCCATACCGAGGAGGTACCACTGGCAACGGGAGCCAGGGAAAATTTTGTAAAAGTTTATTTTTCTTTCAACTATTCTAGCAGTAGTAGAAAACTGGATAGTAAAGTAGAAGGCTCTCTCCCCACCCTCCGCTCCCTCCCTGACAGAGGCAGGTATGGAAAAAGGTTGAAGAAAATACCTTGACCCTGGAAAAGTAGCCAAGGAAATTTTACAGGAAAGTGGAGAATATATAAATAGCTCTATATTTAGCTTGCTCACAGAGACACCGAGCAAGCGAACTCCTGCAGAGTTTTCTGAGGTTTTAATCTTAAACTATGAGTGTGTTCCGTACTTTGTCTAGCCTATTTTTAAACAGATTTACACTTTGACTGGAAACAACCTCTGAGGGAAGTTGGTTCCAGATATTAACTATTTTATAGGAAAAGAAATTTCCGCAGACTGAGGTCCTAAATGTCTTTACACACTCAAATAGTGTGCAAGATTTCATCTAACCTTTTCTTGAACTGATCCACAGAGGAACTGTTCACAACTTCCGAAGGTAACCTGTTCCATGTGTCACAGATCTTATACGTAAAGTAATTCCCACACACACTAGTCCTAAACCGTTTCAAATCCAACTTCCAACCATTGTTGCGAGTTGGGTTGTCATTTAAACTAAACATACTTCTAAAATCGACATCGTTGAACCCTCGTAAGAGCTTGAAAACCTCGATCAGTTGACCGCGCAGCCTCCGAGTTTCAAGCGAAACAAGTTCAGGGCGCGTAACCGTCGATTGTAGCCCATATGCCTAACGGAAGGGATTAACTTTGTGGCCCTCGCCTGCACTCGCTCCAGCCTCTCAATATCTTTCCTGAGGGTGGGCGACCAGAACTGCACAGCATACTCCAGGTACGGCCGAACAAGGGAATTGTACAGTGAGAGCACAATCTCCTTGTTCCGAAACTGAAATTGCCTCCTGATATAACCCAATAGTTTCTGGGCTTTCTTTTCCACCTCTACACACTGTTTCGTAACTTAAGGTCGCTGCTAATTAGCACACCCAAGTCCTTTTCTAAATCAGTCACCTCGATATTACTGCCCAACATCGAGTAATCCGACTTGGGATTGGCGTAGCCAATGTGCATCACTTTGCATTTACCCAAGTTAAACGGCATTTGCCATTTTTCGGACCACTCTCCTATCCTACTAGGTCCGCACGCAGTTCCTCGATCGCTTCGGGCGTCCCAACATTGGCCCAAGCTTGGTGTCATCAGCGAATTTGGCGATCCGACTGACGATGCCACCGTCGATATCATTTATGTAAATGGTAAACAACAGCGGCCCCAAAACGGAACCCTGAGGAACCCCACTAGTGACCGAGGCCCAACCCGAACTAGCCCCTTTAATTACCACCCTCTGCCGCCTATTCCTCAGCCAGTTTTCAATCCACACCTACCTATTTCCCCACCGATACCCAGCGGAGAGAGAGAGAGAGAGAGAGAGAGAGAGAGAGAGAAGAGAGAGAGAGAGAGAGAGAGAGAGAGAGAGAGAGAGTTTGGACGCAAAAGCCCTCGTGTTTTATTATATTCATCGAAATTTGGAGACTTATGTAGATGCAGCGACAGCTTTGGGAAAAGAAATTATTCATCATTAACAAGATTGCACGAATAATGCAATAACTTATACACATGAACGTAATTACGTGTAAAGACAGTTACACGCATAGTCACGAATAAACAGTCATGTACAAACGCAGAAGTACACATACGTCACGGAGTTGGTTATGTACGTAATATAGGTGAACACAAGTGGACATACTGTAGGTATTAAGCAGTTGAATGAAATTAATTTATTTATAGTCAAGAATAAATTAATAATGATTAAAGATTATTAAGAGAATAATTTGTTATGTTTAAGACCAATGGTTCATAAGATTACTTCCCACTCAATGTCATTCCTATTCCTATTCCTATTCCTATTCCCATTCGTGGTCAGCAAATGAAAATGCCTAAAAGTGAAAAATCCAGATTTGACAAAAAAAAAGGTTTTTGATTTGGGAAACAATGTTCCACTCGCGGAAAAAGCGCCACATAGGAATGGTTAATATTTCCTAACCTAACTTAATTTAACCTAACCTAACATTAGCCTAACCTATCGTAACCTAAGTTAACCTAACCAGGACCAAAGTGGGAAAATCGTGGATAAGAATGAGAATAGCAAGAATTGGGAATAAAACGATTTGAAAATGCTTCCTTTGAAAAAGCGTCCTTTTGTGCATTTGCATTTGCGGACCACGAATGGAAATGTGAATGGCATCGAATGGGGTCACACTGTTGATATAATGTAAGAATCACAGATACTAACTTAACAGTTTAACGTTAATCGGTTCGAGAAGGTACGTTAATTCTTTCATACGAAAAAAATTTAGCAGACGACATTTATGCTATACAAATACAGGGTGTGTATAAAGTAATGCGAGTGAAGAGACAAATCCTCTTTGAACTGGTTTAAATTAGTTTCAACTCGTTTTTAAACTCGTAAAAACATTTTCAACACCTCTAAACCTTACTATTGACTATACAGTTGTTTTAAAAAGTACACTGTAATAAATATTACTCGTCCATGTTTACTCGCGTTAATATAATTCAAATTGGATTTGTCCCTTTACTCGCGTTACTTTATACACACACACCCGGTACTGGGCAAGATACAACACTAAAATAAATCCAGTAACATTATGGAAGAAGTTACAATGCATTGAACACTAAAATATCAGTATAATAATGATTCAGTACTCAATGTATGAAGATACGCGAGGAAGCAATTTGTTTTATGCCGTTAGTGTGAATTCGTAATTAATATGCTATGGTTGGTTACTTCGGATATATAAGTCATTATGGGAGAGCTTAACCGGTGCTGCTGTAGTATGCGGTCTACCTACGATTCGGCGGTCTACCTTTTAATTATAGCTTCTTATCTTGTTTACTAATTGTTTGTTTACATCCCATTGTCAATCGCCCTTGACGATTGGTTAGGTTTAGTCATGATATTTTCGTTAGTTTTAACGAAAATATCATGACTAAACCTAACCAATCGTCGGTAGACCGCATACTACAGTAGCACCGCTTAACCTTCGTGAAATGAGGAATCATTTGAACAAGGAACATTTGAAAGGTCGGGAAGAAAAAGGGCAAAATAAATCAGAAAGAAACGGGCAAGGAAACTAGTGGAGTAAAACTAGTAAATAAATAACGTATTGGATGATTACTTAATAAATTATGTACATTTTGGGGGTTAAAACTATATAAAAGTTAAGGAAAGAAGTACAAATGAGGGTTTGACTCGTGCTAAAATCGAATATTGCCTGCAGAATATGGCGAATTTTAGATGTATGGTAAGATGTTTATAATTGGTTACTATGGTTTCCATGTCAATTGGGAAATGGGGTAAATGGGACTAATTTGGGGAAACCTAAGACAGTCGAAAAGGTATTTTATTCTTGGTTATACTTCGATTACGGGTAAGGTTGGAAAGTGTTCGCGTTAAGAGAGAACTCACTATGTTCAAAGGTGGAACGTGCAGGATTGAGAGCGTTTCCAGTGAGTATTCGTATCTTCGTAACACACACACACACACACACATTTAATTTCATAAGTTACCTATTTGGAAATAGGCTGCCTTAATATATAAAATTTATGAGGGCAAGGAGATAATTAAATAGTTAATTAATTATTTGGGATCACCAGTTGATTTATATCAACACTCAAGGAAAGGAAAGAAAGAGAGATTTTTGGCCTTTAATCAACAAACTTAATATTGCGGTAATAAATAAAATACGGACGTACAACGCAAAAAATGCAATTGGTTATAAATCAATGTCAATACAAAAGGCTTGATATGTAT
>JAJOZX010006027.1:0-170000 GCA_023014485.1 Bathynomus jamesi | reverse complement strand
GAAATGGAGGGGGAAATTTTAATGATATAATGAAATTCATATTTTTGCAGAGAAATTATACAAACTATTTTCAGCAGCACGCCCCATTAATTAATATTACTATATATATATATATATATGCACTAAAATCACAAAATAACACGTGACCTTATTAATCAGCAAACAACCACAGGGAAAAGGAAACACAAAGTCCGAGCGCTTTCGTGATATATTCACATTATCAAGGAGGATGTGACTATATCACGAAAGCGCTCGGACTTTGTTTTTCCTTTTCCCTGTGGTTGTTTGCTGATATATATATTATATATATACACACACACACACACACACACACACACACACACACACACACGAAGAGTTTAGTTTCAAAATGCGATAAAGGCCAAATAAGCAACGTTTGAGTTATCGTTACCAAATGGTGGTTAATATAATGTATTGTCACATAAGGCATCGATTTTTTAGCAAAGTGCCATTTCTCCCATTACTTGAGCTACTCAGTTTTTTAATTTTTCCAAAACGCGATGTATGTACAATAGATAAAATCTCTCTCTCTCTCTCTCTCTCTCTCTCTCTCTCTATATATATATATATATATATATATATATATATAGAGAGAGAGAGAGAGAGAGAGAGAGAGAGAGAGAGAGAGAGAGAGAGAGAGAAAAGTCTTTAAGGATTTTATACGCACGACTAAATGATAAAACAAATGAAACAAAACGTCTATAAGAACTTTATTCCTTTGGTAACCTTTGGTTAGCTTCCTCCCGATTTGTTCATTCTGACGAAGGTCAAGCTTTTCACTCCAACTTAGACTTACAGTTTAACGTGGAATCCGAACCACGCCCCACCAGTAGCCCAGCGTCTTAACCACTAGGTCACCCAGGGTACCACTTATCTACCACCCACTTTCTTTATTGTGTAGAAGGATGAACGGCTGGGTTTTGCTGCGCGCCGGCTGCCGTCACGGGTCTCGATCCCGGGGCCGATGACTTCGTAGTCAGCGACGCTAACCACTACACCACCGAGGCGTGGTTTTGTTCAATTGTAATTTAATCTTCAAAGAGTTTTCTGTCCGCTATGATACATTTGTGGATTCTCTCTGTGAAACTCTTCATTGTTCTTCTGAACATATCGAGTGGGATCCTTTTCAGTTCTTCATCTATTCTGCGGCCAAAGGCATTCACATTTCGATAGATGAAACCAGGTGTGGAGTTTGTCACGCAAATAACCCCAAAATCAGAAATCACATGAGGTTAAATCAGGTGATCTGGCTGGCCACTCGATGGGACCTCGCCGCCCAAGTCATCTTCCTTCAAGGTTCGTATCCAGAATCTGACTGGCAGCTGAAGAGTAATGTGGCGGCGCTCCATCATGTTGATAAAGCCAATTCATGCCAATGCCATTAGTAAACTGTGGCAAAACTTTGTCTCTCAATACCTGGCAATAGCGTTTTTCATCCATCGTATCTCTCGATATGTCAAAGGAAACGAGTCCTGAACAACCAGTGCACGCCCAAATTGTTATAGTGTAGCCGTTTTAACGACTTTACCCAATCGTTTGTTTTTTTCGCCCAGCAATGAACTTTGTGTTTGTTTCTTTTACTCAACCTTTATCGCGCAGTTGTTACTTTACTGATTTTATTCTGGCTAAGGCCAGACGATTTTATTCAGTCTCGGAAAGACCTCTGTGCAGGGGGCAGGGACAATTCGACGTGGCCGACTCGATGCGACCCAACTCGATGTGGCCGACTCGATGTCAGGACAACTCGATGTCAAGCCAAGTCGATGCCAGGCCAAGTCGATTTCATTTTCTTTATATATTTAATGTAGGTTAACTGAATGCCCGGTTAGGTCAACTGTACGCCCTTGACGATTGGTTAGGTTAAGTTGTGATATTTTCGTTAAAACTAACGAAAATATCCCTTAGGGATATCACATCGAGTTGTCCTGACATCGAGTTGGGTCGCATCGAGTCGGCCACATCGAATCGTACCCAACCCCTGTGCAGTAAAGGGTTCACTCTTATCATATGCCTCGCTTAAATCCAAAAAACAAATGTAGATGGTTGAATTACTGCCAGTGTGTTTAAATACAATTTCTTTCAATACTTAGAGACGCAAATCAACTGAGGGATCTTTTAAAACCTTAAATCATTGAATCCTTCTCAATGGCAATGAGATATGTAGATTTACCACGTAACCAGTACGCTTTAAATGCTCGTTCGATAGGTCATCCTTACATGGAGAAAAACCTGTCTTTAACCAAATGCAAAAAAAAACACTTTTTCTACGTGAAAGTCACATTCGTTTTTCTGTATCCACCCGAAGAGGATGCCAGTGGGCATCGAAACTGTTGTGGAAATAAACTCTGTCTATTAGAGTGGGTTTTTATTATCATACTGTCTTTAACTATTTAATCAGATTCTTAATTTCAGGAATTGAAGTCAACGTATTTTTCCTGGTCTCTCCCAAGAGGTTTTGTTACAGCCTACGTTAATAATTATATATATAATTTGACCATTTTTCAAGTTTGTACGAAGCACTGTGTCCATTTACACACATTTAATTAACCCTTTTTAACATCGCTTCGTGGATCTTCTTTTGAAGTTAAATTTGATATTATGGTAATTAAAAATATGATAACGAATTACACCCAGATGTCGCAAAACTTTTAATTTTCGAAATCGTAGTATGAAAGCAATTGTTTATAACGCCACGCCATCTTGGTTTTAAAGTCATTTTCTATAAATAAAAACTAACGATAAAAACTCTTCTCTCCTTCCAGCTCCAAAATCGTGGCCGAACAAAGTGCTGATAAACGTGTGGGGCGCCTTTAGTGTCATCTTCGTGGCATCTTATACTGCCAACATAGCGGCACTCTTCGCTGGTTTATTCAACAGGAGAGACACTTATGACAGGAGTGTGAGTAGAGAAGTTCTACATTTCGATTCGACACTGGCTGTCTTTCAGTAGTTGAAACGTTCTCTTTAGTTCTGTATTTAGGCAGAAGTCATCGGCCGAACGTTGATAAGTATCGATATATACAAGGTTGTAACGAGTTGGGGGCTCTGGGGGCTTAAACCCCGATGTGTGTGTATATTTTTTTTTTAATTGGGGTTGTTTAACCTCCTTCGCAACATCTAAGGTCATATGACGGAGGGGACCTACAGCTTTACGTGGGATCCGAACCACGGGTCGCTACATAATCTGGGCGCGGAGGACGGTCTCCCATCCAACTACTACCCAGACCCAATGTCGCTTAACTTCGCTGATCTCCGGGAAGCGGTGTTACGACATCGGCCACGACGTAGCCCTGTGTGTATATATATATATATATATATATATATATTTTATAGTAATCTCGTACTTCATACGCCCCTCCCAAAAGAAAATCCTGACTACGTCCCTATATTATATATATATATATACAGGGTGGGCGGAAAGTAGCTCCCTATTTTGGATTGGTAAAGAAATATGTATATTATTCATTTATTTCAGAAAAAATAATATGAAAAGGTAGGCATACATGGTAGGTTTTCTCTAAAATTCAATGTGGGCTCCAACTCTTTCCACCAGCTTCTGGAGCTGCCCAGGAATGGCGTCCACTGACTTTAGCAGGAACTCCGGCGGGATGGAGGACATGACTTCCCGAATTCGGTCCTCCAGTTCTTCCAATGTCCTCGGTTTGGTGTGGTAGACTTCTTCCTTTACCCACCCCCAAAGAAAGAAGTCGCACGGTTACCGCTGAAAAACGGCAGAATCGGTTCAGTGTAACGGTGTGGTGTGGTATGACCTCAGATCAGGTTGTGGGCCCGTTCCTTCTGCGCAACACCATGAATGCTGAGCGGTACCTTGCAATGTTGCGAAACGAGGTCTGGCCGGTTGTCAGCACATGGGAGAACATCGACGATCTGATATTTATGCAAGATGGCGCCCCTCCGCACTTCGCTCTTGTTGTCCGTGAGTGGCTGGATGCCCACTTCCCTGGGCGTTGGATGGTCGTCGTGGTCCACATCAATGGCCAGCCAGGAGCCCCGACTTGACACCGTGCGACTTCTTTCTTTGGGGTGGGTAAAGGAAGAAGTCTACCGCACCAAACCGAGGACATTGGAAGAACTGGAGGACCGAATTCGGGAAGTCATGTCCTCCATCCCGCCGGAGTTCCTGCTAAAGTCAGTGGACGCCATTCCTGGGCGGCTCCAGAAGCTGGTGGAAAGAGTTGGAGCCCACATTGAATTTTAGAGAAAACCTACCATGTATGCCTACCTTTTCATATTATTTCTTCTGAAATAAATGGATAATATACGTATTTTTTTACCAATCCAAAATAGGGAGCTACTTTCCGCCCACCCTGTATATATATATTGATGAATAAAACCACGAAGGAAAGGAAACACGTGGTTTTATTCATCATAAATATTTTTCACGTGTTACTTTCGTGAAATAATTTTCATATATACAGTATATATATATATATCTTTGACACAGCTTTCAGCAACAACTGTTTTCAGCTCTATTGCTACTGAAAACTCTGTGAAATAATGTTGAAAGTAATTGAGCCAGTTCCACTATTTACTTTTAGACAAAGATTTTCAATAAGAAAACTTCAAGGAATGTTATATATATATATATATATATATATACAGGGCTCGAATTGAGGGGGCATCTCCCTTGTTATCTAAATAAAACACGCTTTAACAACAACCTAATTTTGACTAAAGCACAGAAAGTAAAACAAAATATTTCAGTATTACATTTTTGGGTTTATTGAAAGACTAATATATTTATAAGTTTTTATGTGATTTAAATGGTTTAAAATAAATATTCTTTGGACATATAATATGCTGTGATTAAGGGAAAGGAAAAAGGGTGATTAAAATGGATTTTATCATGGTATTTCAAAATATAAGTTCCGAGTCACGTGTCATAATTTACTTTCATGAAAAAATATGGAAATCACTTGAAAAAAACGTTTCACTAAACTGATGATTTTGCTCCATATCTTTCCCTGAAAAGTCACCAGAATGTAGCATTATGCAGTTACGAGAGAGTTACAAGGAAAAAGGAAAAAAAGTACCTCAAAAGGCCTTGCGGCCCATACCGAGAGAGAGAGAGAGAGAGAGAGAGAGAGAGAGAGAGAGAGAGAGAGAGAGAGAGAGAGAGAGAGAGAGAGAGATGCCGTAGAAGCGATGAAGGAAAAACCAAAATATTTTTATAACTTTGTGAAAAGAAAAACAAAAAAATCACGCGACTATCGGTCCGCTAAGGAAAGAAAATGAATCAGTGACTGATGATCGAAAAGAAATATTAAGAACTCTCAGTACGAACCATTTTTTAATATTCCCAAAAGTGACAAAATAACATATGACAAAAATGCTTTCTTTGAAGACTGATAAGGAGAGAATATAAAATATTTTGGTTCTACGCCAGGCAATCCCATTTAACAGCGGGACCCTACAAATGGAGCGCCACACTGATTAAAAATTATAAGGATGAAGTGCTGTGCTACCCCGTATTGGATATGGAGAAGATCTGTTGACACAGAAGAAGTACCGGACATTCTGAAAACAGCGAACACTATTCCTATATGTAAAGGAAGAGTATGATTATGCGCTAATAACACATAAAATTAACTATATAAGAATAACAGGCAAAGTTGGAACAGGGATCTGTAACTACCTTAGAAAACGTCAGAAAGTTGTTACAGTCCAAGGACTATCATCATCAGAATTAAAGAATCGGAGGTTCGTAGTCCAATATATCACAGGGTATATATGCCACAGACTTTACTATCACTAATAATCATGCTTAGTGATACTATCACTGAAGTAACCAGCAAAGGAGCGTTACTGTACCAGTAAAGGTACAGTAACATCCCTTTGCTGGTGATACAAAAATTAGCAGAAAAATTAAAAATACAAGTGATGTAGAGTCATTACAAACGGATACAAACCACACCATATATCATACAAATAGTTTTAGAAGACAATAATATGAAACTTAACACAGAGGAAGTTTAGCTCTTAAAATACAGAAAAAATGAGGAACTAAACTCCATGGAATACTCGGTGGTGTAGTAGTGGTTAGCGTCGCTGACTACGAATCCATCGGCCCCGGGTTCGAGACCCGACGGCAGCCGGCGCGCAGCAAAACTCAGCTGTTCATCCTTCCACACAATAAAGAAAGTGGTTGGTAGATAAATGGGTACTCTAGGTGGCCTAGTGGTTAAGACGCTGGGCTGCTGATGGGGCGTGGTTCGGATTCCACGTTAAACTGTAGGTCTAAGGTGGAGTGAAAAGCTTGACCTTCGTCAGAATGAACAATTCGGGCGGAAGCTAACCAAAGGTTACTATGTCCTCTCCCCTTCCCAAATAGAGACGAAATTCACAGAAACAAAAGATTTAAGAGTTATAATGGTACGAAATTTGACACAGAAAATAAGATAAGCAAATAAAGCAAAATAAAAAACTGGACAGATACTGAAAATTTTAAAGAGAAAGGACTGCTGAGAAAACTGATCATATCAAAACTGGAATATTCCTCCGTTTTTACGTCTTTGTACAGGGTGTTCAAAAAGTCGCATTAAGTTGGAAAATTTATTGTCATATAATAACTATGACAATAAACTTTCCAACTGTAGTGCGAAGGAAAGGCACTATGTGAAGTGTTCCTAAATTAAAGTCAAGATAGTTAACAACCTCTACATTTCAGGAAAATAGTTTTGTCGTCAGAGAACCAAGACTATTTAACCAGTTACCAAAAGAATTTGGAAACGCAACTGATACTGATTTGGACATCTTCAAAAGAAGACTAGACACCTAGCTAAGGGTAATC
The DNA here is from genome assembly GCA_023014485.1 of Bathynomus jamesi. Classification (NCBI taxonomy): domain Eukaryota; kingdom Metazoa; phylum Arthropoda; class Malacostraca; order Isopoda; family Cirolanidae; genus Bathynomus; species Bathynomus jamesi. Next base: position 163,168 of record JAJOZX010006027.1, on the reverse strand, counting down.
CAGATGAGTCGGGTGTACCTGGCTATATAAGATCGAGAGCTCAAGGAAGCAACTCTCTGTTCTTCACCAAGGCAGTTCTAAGCTACGAGCCTATAAAGGATTGACCCAAGAAACCCCTACCAATTAACAGACATCCTTCGTATGTTTAGTTATCATGTAAAAAAAAACAAAAAAAACATCGAATGTCTGATATTAGCAGAGAGTAATTCTTTTAGTTGAGGTGCTGTACAAAGCACTCTTTAGTACTTAACAGATTTTCCATTCGCTTCACTTATTGCTGGCATCCTGCAAGGGGAGAGGATTAGGCAGTTTTGCAGCTGCCCACTGCATGAGAGAATATATACTTACCACTGTTGTTGCACAAAAAAAGGACTAACATACCCAGTGGGCATTTAATTACTCGTTGATAGGCGTTTCAGCGGTCTTCATATACCAGTTACAGCGGATAGAAGTGTACGAGAAGTAGTTTTCCTCTATATTAAAGTTATAAACATCGTTCGCGTCATTTTGTTTGCTTTTACCTTCTCTCTTGTTTGTTATGTATAGGTGTGTAGGGTGAATGCGCTATTCACCACATATATTCACCACATCCGAGCGAGCGATGTCAGTCGAGATAAAAACGAATCAGATGAGAATTGCGTAGAGTGAAAACGGAACTCGGAACAAAATTCATCAAAAGATAAGGTTGGAAACTAAACAAAACCAGCACAGAAACCCCTCTGAGACCCCTTCCCCCTTACCCCGAAAATACGAATGTCACTGTTCGCGGAGATTTTATAAAAAGAAACTATTCGTATACAAGGATAAAGACGTATTCTTCCAGTCAGTCCAACTCTATCCAGAATACTGTATGGTAACAAACGTGGATTTCAAAAGTCCGGATTCGCTGTACCGTAAAGTGTGTTTTGTGTGTCTCGAATGTTGAAACCGATGTTCATATAAAGCCAAGTATAAATTCTATCTTTCTGCCACGTATAAATCTCAGACAGAGTACAAAGACTGACAAAAGATGCCTCTTCCATCTCCCGTCAATGAACATTCCAAGTCCCAAAGCATGCGTGGAAAAAACCACACTGTTGAAAAGCAAGTCAAATATTTTATCATACTAACTCATTTTTGTGCTTTTATTTTTACTTCATTTTAGTGAAACATATCTAACTATTAATATATACTGTTAATCATACTAGTAAACTAATAACTATATGTGGACTATTCGTATTAACGACTGTAATTTTGTATGATTACCTGAACAGGTTAATACAACCTACCATTTATTTTTTAAATCTAATAAATAACTTAAGGAGACGTACAAACTATGATACTTTCATTAGTTAATTTTACTATGCTAGAAAAGTAGACTTTAATATATATATATATATATATATATATATATATATATATATATATATATATATATATATATATATATATATATATATATACACAGTGTGTGTATATATATTATATATATATAATATATACATACATACAGTATACGCGTTATTGACGCAATGGAAGCGAAATATGTTAACTTTTCTTCGTTCTGATCATTAATCTCGGAGAGTATTATACGAACTTCAGGCATCGATCAGGTCTGCAGGAAGGTCTCGTTCAGAAAATGAAAATAGTCGAATAACCATTAATTTTAAACCATTTTATTCAACACTCGGAAAGTACAAAGATTTTGTTATTAACTGCGCATCATTGAAATACAGAAAGTTCAATTAAATATTTTATTTAATGTTTTGTAAGTGTAATTATTTAATTATTTAATTATTATTATTTTTTTTTAAATACCAAAATTTGACTGACTTCTCTAGAGTCTAGATACATGAACACATAGATAACTAGAGTCTAGATACATGAACATATAGATAACTAGAGTCTAGATACATGAACATATAGATAACTAGAGTCTAGATACATGAACATATAGATAACTAGAGTCTAGATACATGAACATATAGATAACTAGAGTCTAGATACATGAACATATAGATAACTAGAGTCTAGATACATGAACATATAGATAACTAGAGTCTAGATCAGAACTTTCCAAATTTTTAACGTTGGCGACAAACTATTTAAGCATAACAATTTTCACGACACATTAATTAATTTTTGTTATCAAATATCAAATATCAGATAATTTTTCAGTAGGTGGTTTATCTTGTAGCCGATTTTGTTTATAGAAAAATCAAAATTTTCAAAATACAAAAAACACTAATGTGTCGCGACACACCAGTTTGGAAAGCTCTGGTCTAGATACATGAACACATAGATAACTAGAGTCTAGTTACATGAACACATAGATAATAGATAATTATAGATAGGTAAATGGATAGATGTTTTTACGGGTTTAGAAGGTTATTTGTAGCCGCGTTCCTGCGTGTGACATTCTGTCATAATATTTGTAATTTAAATGTTAATTAGATTTATTTCAGGTAGTGATGAATGCGGGTTTATGAGAAGCTTCCCAAGCGAACTTTATTGGCTTGAAAATACGGTTATGTAAATCGTATTTATGTATCAGCTCTCTGTAATAATAATAATAATGTTTGGGGCTACTTAATATCCTTCATAACGGCAAAAGTCATGTGACAGAGGGAACCTATAGCTTTACGCTGAATTCGAACCATCTACGGGTTGGTACATCATCCGAAAGGAGGACGGTCAACCATCCATCTATTGAACAGATCCAGCGTCTCTTAATGCCCCTGATCTAACGAGAAGCCCCGAGGTCCTCAGTTGAAGGGTTCCACCCTACCTTTAACATTATAATTAACTTTGAACAAAACCAGCCAATGCTTTATCTAATTGGACATACTTTATCACCGAAATGGAAACCCTCCGTAATTTTATGGGCTACGTCGTGGCCACATCGTTACTCTGTCTCCCGTTTGATCAGCAAAGTTAAGCGACGTTGGGTAGTAGTAGGATGGGTGACATTCCTCCGTGTCCAGATAGTACAGCGACCGTAGATAAACTAGTTAAACAATTCCATTTTAAAAATGGCTCATCTTCAAAACAGTAGTAATGGTGAAATAGGGTACGTTGTAGATACATCATTACACCATTTTCGGTAAGGTCAGCAGAAGTCAAGTCAACGCCAAGCGACATTGAGTCTGGGTAGTAGATGGATGTGTGACCATCCTCCGTGGTATCGCTCCTCGCTTACAGCTGAGGTAAGTTGTAGGTTTCTCTATATTATATGACCCCCGCCTGGCTATCAGCACAGAAGCTGATCCATAACATTAATAATAATTATGACAAACTTCCCAACCTCAATTTTAAAATTTCAAATGAACACCTTTTTTCTCAAAATATTAATCGATGTATTTACCTTTATTGTAATATAATCTTTTAATAAAAATTGTACATTTTAAAGTTTTTAGCCATGGATAACTAATTACCTAATTATAAAAGGCCATCAAAGAGAAAGCTAGAACACACCCGCGAGTATTCTAGGCATGAAGACCTACAGTATACAGGGTGTCCCATAAGTCTGGTCTCGTAGGAAAATTTATTTTAAATTAAATTTATAAGAGTACTACATTAGAACTAAAGCAAATGTTCAAACTGATGTCTTGTTTTGAGACCTTTTTTTTTTGTTGCATATTAGGTGGAGGCCTTTTCCTCAGGAGTGTGACTCACTTCCATCTTAGCCATTGCGTGTTATACTACCTGCAACAAAAAAAAGGTCCCAAAACGAGACATCAATTTGAACATTTGTTTTAGTTCTAATTATTTTGAATTTATTTAAAATAATTTTCCCATGAGACCGGACTTATGGGGACACCCTGTATATCAAACAGTTTTTTCTGGATCAAATTGTTTATAGATTAAGTCGTAGATATTAATCAAAGGCTTCTTGAACTGCCTTACGAAACATCACTCAGCCCATACTACACCCATTCAGGGTACGAGCAGCTCGTAACACCATTGTCAAGTATAGAGCCGCGAAATTTAATGAAAATTACAAAAATAAGTAATTTAAAATTCAAACATTACTAAATGTTTGGAAATTTAAACAAAACAAAGTATTTGCGATTTATTACATCTATAAGGAAACTGTATAGGTTCATTTAAAGTTACCTGGTGTTCGAGAGGGTTCATTTGTTGGGGGGATGGGGGACTGGACTTTGAACACTGGCAGACGAAAATCCTTTAGGGTGCCGCGAAAGAAGAACAGATGGCATTGGGAACCAGACAAACTTGGGAATCACTGATATATAGGTTCAACATACTAACCACGTATCAGTGAAAGCAACAACAATGCTTTAAATTACAGTATATTGCAATGAGCAATTCAGTGATTAATAATATCCACGTTCGTGTCGTTACTGTATATTATAATGATTTAACAACTCGTGTTTGATTTATTAATCTGTTGAATGTTTGTGTAGCATTTTATTTCGCAAATATTATATTTTAATAAACCAATGAATCACGGAAAACTTTCAGTTTAAAATAAATGAATATCACACACACACACACACACACACACACACACACACACGTGTTTAACCATAATCTAAAATTACCTGCACTGTAAATTTGAAGGCGTGTTTCAAAACGAGACAGTATTTACACTGAGGTGTAATAATGTGACTTCAAATCACATTATTTAAGTTTAACACCTCCCCGACTCAAAAATAAAATAAAAACCTTAACAGACTGTGTGTCAACAACTTATTAAAAATTTTTACTTGAAAGATGAATCTCAACTTATATCTGTAAGGCATCTTCCTTCCTTGTGATGATAATTTCTTAATTAATTTTAAAAATTTAAGCCTAATACGATTATATATATATATATATATATATATATATATATATATATATATATATATATAATATATAATATATATTATATATATCAAGCTATTGACTTCTGCTTAGGGAAACGGAGCTTACAGATGAAAAGAAGGACTAGATCCAATAACCTCACAGAACTCCGAATTTTAGAATCTTTGTACATCTATAGAAACAAACCCTCCATTAACAATAATAGTTCATCTACAAATTACAGCTCTTTTAACTAACCAACCGATTTTCATAGAGATATCATACCTTTTAATTTACTGACCATACAGTTTTTCTCTTAGTTTTGCAAGTATGGAGGTTGATGTAAACATTGTGTATTTACCAGTTGAGGTAATTTAATTTAATTTTAATGATTTTAATTTTTTGTAGTGATGTAATTTTAATGATTTTAATTTTGTATTGATGTAATTTTCATTATTTTTGTTTTAAGGTTTAAGACTTAATTCACTGATGATGACAAAAGATTTGTCGAAACGTCTGACGTACAAAAAATAAACGAAAATGTTTGCCGTTGTGTTGGTCCTTCTTTTCATATATATATATATATATATATTATATATATTAGTGTGATGTAGGTCACATCCGCATCCGCGGAACATCCGCCATTTTCTCGCATCCGCACCCGCATCCGCACTTTGGACTGCGGATGTCGTGCGGATGTGGACCGTTGAGATAAAATGTCATTAATAAGCGGAAATTATCAAATTCTACTATATTAATAGAACTAGTTCATTGTGCGCAAAAGTGATGCAAGCGACAAGACGAGAGGCTGTTCTTGTATGAAGTTACTCTCTTGCAACCTACTTAGATCCACGTTACAAAGCTAAGTTTTTTCACCTAGTACATTAGAAGTTAATCATCACTTGGCAAAGCAGTTGAAGCTTCAATCTCTTGAATCTGTCGCTTCGCCACCCACCAAAAGAATAAAAGTTTCAGTGACAGAACCAACACCTTCAACAAGCAAATCTATCACAGAATCTGTCTCTCAGTTTCTTGAGTCAAGCAGCAATGACGAGACCTACGCGATGTCAAAAGATGTAGTAAAATGATCGAGAGCTATCACCAAGAAAAACGCCTGGCTGCATGTGACAATCCTATTAGTTGGTGGAAAAATACGCAGAATATCTATCCATACTTGAGTAAACTTGCAAGGAACATTTAGCCTGTCCTCCAACAAACGTACCAAGCGAGAGATTATTTAGCAGTGCTGGATTAATATATGATAAAAGAGAAACAGACTGGCAGCAGAAAAGGCAGAAAAATTAATGTTCCTTAAGCATAACCTTCCTATAATTAAGTTTGAACATTAAACGATGAACATCTTAGTTTACTTTATTTTAATTACTCATTTATAAATATGCCTAATAAAACTTTAAACTTAATATAAATAGTTATCAAGCTAATTAAAGATCTCTTTCTATAAGGGTGGAGGAGGTTGGGGAAAGAGGTCGATGGGGTGCATTTGAGTTGGGTTCACGTCCCGCATCCTGGTAACACAATTATGGTTTCTAATTGTTGGCTGAAACTCAACAAATATAACGAATTTATTTGCAGACGAATTCACTAATTGATTTCTATATTAGTTAGATGCTTGATATTATTTTATATGTTCAGAGAAAAGTACAGCAATTATTGTACAATTAATCAATTATATTACACTATAGCTACAGCTCTCTCTATATAATAACTTATTATATACGTTAAACACAACAAATCTCGAATATATCCTAAAAAATAACGAAAATGTAGACATCCGCATCCGCATCCGCGGATGTTGAAATCAAACATCCTCATCCGCATCCGCATCCGCATCCGCATCCGCGGATGTGAAAAAAATGACATCCGCTACATCACTAATATATATATATATAATCGTTCAAGCTGGTGTCGTCTTTACTTGCATAGACTACACAAACTTGGTGAAAATTTCATTATGGTACTTTCCCTCAATGCTTTTAAGCCTTTTGGTTGGTTACCTACTACACATAATGGAAAGCTGAAATTTGAAAAGGAGCTTCTAAAAGTATACACGAAAAATGGAAGAAAATAAACATGTATTTACGAAAGAAAAATATTTACAATGCGTTGATTTATTCTCTCAAAATCAAATCGGAATTTATAATGAGACCTTTTTATTTTTTATGGTTTCCCTGCGAATGATAAGTTTGGCAAAGGAATTTAGAGACTTTATAACAAGTTTGGTGTCATTTGATAAAGACAAGGAGAAATTGTATCTATATTGTTCGCGATTATAGGAAATAAAACCGAAATGGCAGACGCGAAAAGACTCATTCCAACTGTCCAACTGTAAAGATTTTTACGGTTTCAAATATTGAAGTTTGTCGTTGCACGCGTGATCTTATTTAATGCTTAGCCTGTATATATATATATTACAAAACGTTTATATTGAACATTTAAAAACATTTCTTGCACAATTATTTTTCTGTTTACTTTTAAACGAAAGTTTGAAGTTACCCCTCAATTTTTCAAGCATTATTTTATGTTATCTTAGAAAATATTTACAACTGTATAGAAAAAGTAAAAATCTTGCTTGTATGTTGTTTTTAACGTTTCATTGATAAAGAGATCGTATACCGAGGCTTAGGTGGTCAACCTTTTTTCTTTACAGGTGTGAAAGAAATTAAAACAAATGCAGAGAGCCACACACAAAATAGTTACTGAAATAATAAATATATTATATAGAAAAGACACGTGACACCCGTGCCATTGGTTGTCTCACAGACTCACTATATACTGTATGTCTTACATCAGTAAAATTTATTCAAGACAAGGACTGTGCCTCCTTTAAGCAGGAAACATAGCGTGCATATTATAGGGCTGTATACGCATGGTGGAGTTAAATTAAATTACTCTTAAAATAAGTGACATTCGGATGATGAAGCATAAATGATAACTGGTGAATTGTATTTTAAAAATGGCGGCCGCGATATCAAAGTGAAAGTAATTTTAGCTTTTGCTTTGTTATTTCAAAAGTTTAAATTATTCTACGGATTTTTGTTATTACTCTGGTACTCGCTCAAGTAAATTTTCAATCATAAGGGGTTCGGTGGGGAAAGTTATCCCAATGAAACAAAAAAAAGCTTAAAATAGGAATCCTTAATTAAAATCGCGAATACTCATTTTTTTTTCATTTCACTAATGACGTCATTTTGGGTGACGAATATCGTATAAAAGAATAAAATTATTGCATGCGTGATATATATAGTCCGTCGTTATTTATTTATCGCGGTCTAACTTTGAATTATACATTACAATAGGAAGCTATATTCCGTAAATATTTAAAGAAAGCGAAACTTCTCGGCAGTAGTCTCTCTCTCTCTCTCTCTCTCTCTCTTCTCTCTCTCCTTCTCTCTCTCTCTCTCTCGCGAGAAATAGCCTTTTATTATGCAAAACACAGTGATTCCGATTGCGAGGATGCAGCACCCTTGAATTTATTTGGATTTTAAAGAAGGTCTATTTGAATTATAATTTCGTTCCTACTCTCCTCAATTGGTTATTTCCTATTTATCTTCTTTTACTTCCTACCCTATTCTATATACACATCTTCTTTATACCATTTCAGTTCTCGTAGTCGATAAATTGAATCCCACAAATAGACGGAGCTAAAATTCTAGCCCATCACGAGTTTAAATTATCTCTGTTGAGTATTTAAACTGCTTTCCTTGCACTGGGTTTGTGCTTATTTTTAGATTGGGTTTGTTGGCTGTAATTTCCTGATTCTTAAATAGTCTTACTTTTCTCTGAGTGCGAATTAACTGTTTAACTTTTTTCATGCGGGAAAGCGGGGTCAAGGGCGAATGGCCGCAAAACGCCCCCCCCCCCCCCGATAGAGGAAAAAGAGAGTCAAAATCAGGTCCAGGGTTTTTGAGATACCTAAACGCTCTGCGTTTGAAAGATTGGAGGTCATAGACATGGGAAAGATGGATTGAGGAAGGTTGTTCCAGAGTTCACCGGTTGAGTATATGAAAGATTAAAAATACCGACTAACCCTTGCGTTAGAGAATTTGACAGAAAGGTATGAGAATGTATCGAAAGTCTGGTACTGCGTGCACTCCTTAAGGAGGAGGTATGCATTTAGAGAATTTAGAAGAGCATTGCCCGTTATGATAGCGATAGTAAAGAGAGAATGAGGCGACATTGCGCGAAGGGAGATGAATTGAAGACTTTCGGTAAGAGGTGGGGAATTGATGAGACGAAAAGCCTTTGATTCCATCAGGTCAAGTAGAGCTGTGTGGTTTGAGCCACCCAACACATGAGAAACGGACTCCATACAGGGGCTTCAAGACCTCTGTACAGAGACAGCAACTGAATGAGGGTGGAAACTGTGGAGCCGGTACAACACACCTAACCTCTTAGAAGCTGTTTTAGAAAGAGGTATATTGATCTTTCCAGAAATGAGAAAAGGGAATGCAAAGAATGTTAAGAAAAGAAGAATGTTTCGAGTTGTGTATTGTTGAAGGTAAGGGGATGGTGGTGTGGAAGATTGTGACGAGTAGACAGATGAAGGAACTGACTTCTGGGGCATTGAAAGCAACAAGGTTTTCTCTGAAAGATCGGAGGTCAGGTGCACCATAGCCATCCTACGCGAAGCATGGAATGACTGTTGAGAGGGACGCTTTGTGAAATGGGTGGAGAAGTGAAGAGTGGAATCATCAGCATAGTGGTGGATAGAACAGGAAGTGCGACTTAATAGATCATTGGTAAATAAAAGCAAAAGAGTGGGTGACAGGAGAGAACCCTGAGAAACACCACTGTTAATAGCGTTAGAAGAAGAACAGTGGATCTGCAACTACAGCTATAGACAGGGGCGGATTTAGGGGGAAAGCGAGGGGGGTGATCGCCCCCAAACCATGAGGCCTTTAAACCTTAAAGGTAAAGACAGTGAAAGAAAAAAGGAGATCAGAAATATAAGAGGAGACAATACAAAATTAAAGTGAGGCATCCTATAAAAATAATCACCGTTACTTTCCTTTGGACAATTTTAGTACGTGTAGTATATAAAGGAACGGTCTCTCTGAACGTGCACACTGCGTGTAGAATGAACTCAATTTGTTGATACCGCTCGCCATCACACTGTTGTCAGCTGGGAAAATCCTGGCCAAGGCTTAGGCGTGAAAAATAAGCAGATCAGAATTTTGATGTTACGTTTGGTACCTTAATAAAATTGTAGGTGTACCCCTTTCGTGGTTACTTTTCAAGCAATGTGCAATTTAATTGTTTCAGAGGTATTTGTAAGCCGCCAAGTAGGGATGCATACACTGAGGTATGCTGGTATACTGAGCAAAAGAGTGCATATATATAGGGCCACATTGATGTTCAAAAGTGAGTCGTTTAATATATATTTTTCTTTAATTGCCCGTAATGATGATGCTTAATAAAATAGTGATGTAAATGTTGTTGCGCTAATTTTATGCCTCACTGGAGATTACTGTTATCTTAAGGAATTGACTTTTTTTTACCAAAAACAGATACCTTCCCGCATTCTTTATGGGCAGAACGAATATGCGATAATCGTTGCCAATTCTGTCACACCAGTTGCCTGCCAATGTATTATAATCTCAAGTTCTGGAAGGTGACCCCCACCCTCAAAATTGTGCTCTGGATCCACCCCTGGCTATGGATCGGCCAGAAAGGAAATGAGAGAAGTTTTGAAATTAAAGATTTGTGCCAGACTTTATCAAAAACTTTTGATATGTCTAGCGCAATAGCAAAGGTTTCACCGAAATCTCGAAAGGAGGATGACCAAGAGTCAGAGATATGCAAGAAGATCACCAGTAGAGTTTCCCTTGCGGAACCCATACTGACGATCCGAAAGAAGATTGTGAGAAGAGAGGTGTTTAAGAATCTTCCTATTAAGGATAGATTCAAGAACTTTAGAAAGGCAGGAAATCAAAGCAATTGGACGATAGTTGGAGGGTTGAGAGCAGTTACCCTTCTTTGTGAAAGGCTGAATGTAAGCGAACTTCCACCAGGAAGGAAAAGTACCAGATGAAAGACAAAGACAAAAGAGTTTGCTTTGGCAGGAGAAGCATAATTCTTCAGAACAACAGGAGGAACATCATAAGGACCGTACGCCTTCCTAGAGTTAAGCCCAGATAGGGCAGAAAAAACTTCTTTGGAAGAGATTCTAATTTCAGACATAATTAAGTCAGAAGGAGGAGGAGATGGAGGAATATCACCGGAATCATCCATAGTTGAGTTGGAGGCGAAAGTCTGAGCGAAGAGTTCAGCTTTGCCAGGCGAAGAGACAATAACTGAACCGTCGGAATGTAAAAAGAGTAGGGAAATAAGAAGTAGGAGGTTGTTGGAGAGGTTCTTCGCTTGGTGCCAGAAGAAGCGAGAAGAATTAGAATTGGATGGGTTTTTACATTTTTGTCTGATGAAGGAATTTTTGGCTAGTCCAAGAACAGAGTTTGCACGATTTCAGGCAGAAATATAAGCTGAGAGAGGAGTTGGATGGCGATGGTACCTTTTGAAAGCCTCCTCTCTGTTGCGAATAGAATTAGAACAAGTAAAGTTAAACCAAGATTTTTTTTTGTATTAGTAGTAGGAATAGAATATAGAATGTACGCCTCCGTGCCTGAGAGAATGTCCTCCGTCATGCGCTCAGCACATTCGGAGGGGCCCCGGCCACGGAAGCAATAATCATTCCATGGGAAATCAGAAAAGTATTGCTTAAGGGCCTCCCAATCCGAAGCGCCAAAGTGCCAAAGGCTGAATCGGAGCGATAGGACAGGAAACAAATATAAAATTGCGGGCGGAGGAGTCCAACAGAGAAAAAAGTTTGACAAAATAAGAAAGATGAAAAGTGAGAAATAAATCGAGAACGCTAGGCCTATCTCCAAAGCGATTGGGGATACGAGTAGGGTGCTGTACAATCTGCTCGAGGTCATTCAAGATAGAAAAGTTGTAGGCTAAAGAATATATATGGAACCTATACCCACCTCGTCGACAAGACCAAAACATTGACATTCTGAAAAACTAACTTAACCTAACAACCTAACGTAACTTAACCTAATCCAACCTAACCTAACAATCTAACCTAATCCAACCTAATAATAACTTTCGATAGAATGTCAAGACGATCAGATGTTAGACTGTATAAAGTGTATATACACACACCTTCGTTAACCTTGGTTTAGCTTCCGCCCGAATTGTTCATTCTGACGAAGGTCAAGCTTGTCACTCCACCTTAGGCCTACAGTTTAACGTGGAATCCGAACCACGTCCCACCAGCAGCCCAGCGTCTTAGCTACTGGGCTACCCAGTAGGGATGAAATAATACCGACAATTTTTAATACCGGTATTTGAACAATTATTTTACTGATACTGGTGTTGATACCGGTTTTATGCAGAGAATAATTTATAATGAATTTTTTGGTGTCACCCTACCAAGTGCCAACCCTCCCACAAGCCTGCAGGACCTGTAGTACTCACCACATTAACGACAATAAAAACTGAAGTTACTTTTTAAATTCTGTCACCGACACCAAAGGGAAAATACCATTGATTGAAAAAAGTTTGAACAGCAGCTCCTAGGAAAAGGAAGGACTATTATAATGATTAAGTATATCAGATAACCAAAGGTAAAAGGGAAAAATAACAATTTTAAAAAAAAAAGTTTACTAATAATTTTGCATATTTATTTCTTATTTTGGTTTTGGAAGTACGTTTTGAGGAAACAAAGACTATCTAATGATTGTTCAGAGAGATTTGATCTTAGCTTGGTCAGAAATAAGCCAGCAGCAGAAAAAGCTCTTTCTGATTCTACACTAGTGGGTTTAATGGAAAGCAATGCCTCGTACAGCTTCTCTAAATTTTCACTTCTTTGTGAAGAAACTTCGAAACTCTTAAATTCATTAGTAGGATCAAAGTTAGTTGCATTGCTTCTCAATGGTACCTTTTCTAATTTCTCTATTTCTTTCATGTATTCGCACATCAATGGATCATCTACTTCATGCTTGTCTTCAGTAACATTCTCTGAGTAGTTAGATGCTCGTAAGTCTTGGTGTTCGCTTTCTTCCTCGAAACCAACTCAATTTTCATCATTCTTAGGAAAAAGCCTTTTAAAAATCCTTTCTGCAGTTCTTTTGAGCACTAGTTTAGATGGAATAGAAAATAGTTCCTCTTCTTGAACTTTTAAAACTTCAGGGTTGTGAAGATATTTAATTAAACCCACAATATCTCTTTGTCTCCTTGAAGAATAGAAATTACCGAGACAGTCTTTGAGCTCCAATGCTGTTGGAGTGTTCTTCTCTACAAGTTTCTTTAAAATAAATTTGATGAAGATTTCAGCTGATTGCTCCCACAATAAAGACAATAGGCAGTTCTTCAATACCGAAAACCCGGTATCAATAATCACGATATCGGTATCGTGTCTCTTGTCTAATACCGGTATAAATACCGGTTTTTTAATACCGGCTTTCGTCACTACTACCAGGGCACCCATTTATCTACCAACCAATTTTTATTGTGTGAAAGGATGAACAGCTGGGTTTGCTGCGCACCGCCTGCCATCACCGGGTCTCTATACCGGGGCCGATGGATTCGTAGTCAGCGACGCTAACCACTACATCATAACCACACCACTGTATATACAGGGCGTCCCAAAAAAATGTATACACACTTTAACAGCTGATAGCTCAATTGATGTTTCTTTCTTTCCAAGTTAAACCCATTAGAATTAATAATGGCAGTCAGACTAAGCTTTGAACAAAGGAAATTCATTCTAAAATGCTACTGGAAGTGTGAAAACGCAGTTGAAGTGCAAAGACAGTTTAGGAGGGAGTTTCAAACAGATCCACCAACGCGACTTACCATCACTCGAATTAGAGATAAGTTTGAAGCCGATGGAACTGTTCAGAATGTCCACAAGAAGCGTTCCGGAAGACCACGGACATCGACAAGCCCCACAAAGCAAGAAAGAGTACTGGAAACGTATCACCAAAGTCCAAGAAAATCTGTGCGGCAAGCGAGTCGTGAGGTAGGAATTTCAGAATCGTCTGTCCAACGCATTTTGAAGCGCTGTCAATGGAAAAGTTACATTCCAAGATTAGTCCATGCTATTAATGAAGATGATGATCCGGACCGAAGAGTGGAGTATTGCGAGTGGTACTTGGCACGATGTGGATGTGGATTGGACGAAGGGGTTTCGTAGAATACCCTCCGCGTTCACCAGACCTCACACCACTAGACTTTTTTTTATGGGGATACTTAAAAGACAAAGTCTACGCTATAAAACCTGCAACAGTCGCTGAATTGAGAGCAGCCATTGAACGAGAATGCACACAAATACCAAACGAAATGTTTCGTGATGTTTGCGATTCCATTGCTTCGCGTTATCAGCAGTGCCTGGACCAGAACGGACGTCAGTTTGAAACAGGCGTTGACAAAACAATTAAATAATGTCTGTAGATTCTATTACATTTTGAAAATGAAATGTATTTTAATAAACACTGCCTTTATAATTATTTAAAGTGTGTATACATTTTTTTGGGACGCCCTGTATATATATATGATGCAAATCCACAAGGAAAAGGAAAAATTATTCCAAGGCCTTTCGTGTATTCAGAAGTACACCTCGTCAGGGTATTTCTTGCATCGATCCCGATCACACGGAGTCAGCCTTCTGGTCCTAGCTCTTTACAGAATTGCCTTGGGAAAGGAAAGTGTTTCTTTCTTAACCTCTCCATCTCATGTATCCAGGCGCACTCGACTCTTCTTGGATTGTCCTCAACCTAGTCTTCTTTTAAAGACATCCACACAAACATGAGTGGTTTCTAATTTCTTTTGGTAACAAGTTAAAAAGTGTTAAAAGAGTTGGTCCTCCGGTGACAAAGCTATTTTCTTTTATTGTTCAGGACGTTAATTGATTTGCATAGTTTAGAAGCACTTCACAGTTTGCTTTTAATATTGGTGGGATGGTTTTCGTGATCATTTTGAGGTTAAAACTAGCTTCGTAGTTATTTCTCGTGTGTAAACTATGGTATAGCTTTCCTTCTTTCCAACGAATGCAAATTTAATTTACTTAAAATCTTTCCCACGTAAAATTTCCCCCTTCAGCCATTGAACTTGGCTGTAAAATTTCTTTGAATTCTTTCTAAGTGATTATACTCGTATATTCTCTCTCTCTCTCTCTCTCTCTCTCTCTCTCTCTCTCTCTCTCTCTCTCTCTCTCTCTCTATATATATATATATATATATATATATATATATATATATATATATATACCATATGTCCCACAAAAAAGTACACCCAACTTTAGATTGTACTAACTCCTCCAAAAATTGAGATATTTTGGATCTGTTTGTTTGATTTAATATAGCAAATTATTCTTTGTTAACGTTCAAAATTTATTCATGTTTAAACGATTTAGTGTTTAAGCATCTGCTTTTAACTGAAGGGTACAACAAAATGGATTGCGCAAAATTGGTCAATGAAAAAATAATGTGTGTGCTATCGATGTAATGAAAAGACAAATACATAATAATAGATACTTTAACATAATTTTAATAAGATACAAAGCAGATTTTTCTTTATTCCTTATTGCAAAAGTTATGCTTCGTTTCGTTTTCTTTCAACATGACCGCCATTCCTATCGATACAAATCTGGAGTCGAGCTCTCATCTTCCCCATCACTCTTTTGATAAGATCTGGATTGTCTTTTAACAAGTTGATTTCAGCTGTGATGCGAGTCCTAAATTCATCTAAATTGATAGGTTGTGATGCAAATACTCTATTTTTCAAATGACCCCATAAAAAGTAATCACACGGGGTCAAGTCAGGGCTTCTGGGAGGCCATTCAATGTCATGGCCTGTAGCAATTACTCTTTGGTGGAAGACTTCCTGCAAGCGTTCCTTCACAATAACTCTCCTGTGAGCAGGAGCTTCGTCTTGCACCCACCAAATACGATTAAATCGGTTTCCATAAGTAATACGTATTTGTGGAAGGATTTCTCGGTCTATCATTTCTAGGTAAGCTTCACCATTTAGATTACCATCGTAAAAGACCGGGCCAATTACCGCTCCATTACCGCACAGTCCTACCCAGAGAGACAGTTTTTGTCTAGCGTTATTCTTTTCGTAGATATGATTGTCAGGTGGATGATTTTTTGGTGCATACTGACGGCAGATTTGTCTGTTCACTAGACCATTCATAAAAAAGGCCGCCTCATCTCCAACCACTAATTGTTCCGTGAATCTTTCTGGTTTTTCAAGAAACCACTGGGCAAATCTTAGGCGGCGAGGTAGATCTCCTTCAATGAGTTGATGTCGAATTTCCATTCTGTATGGGTACAAATTCAAATCCTCACGAATTATTCGATGAAATGACATGCGTGAGAGTTCTGTACCATTTCGCCTGGTGGACACTTTTAGATGTCTCTCTAATAAATGCCGAACATGCTGAATGTTCTCGTCTGTTCTTGCGTCTTCGGATGGCCTGAACGTCCTTTGTTCAAATTGAGGACCGTTCCTTCTTCTTTGTATTTCCGAACATTTTTCGAAATTGTATGTTTAGTTGGAGAAGCTCTATCGGGAAATTGCAGTTTGAAGGTATTCTGAACTTGTTTTAAGCTTTTAGTTTGCAGATAAGTTGTGACCATGAGAACGCGCTGCCTTCGTGTAAACTGCATGATAAGGGTTTCAAAGTTATTTATAAATTTAGTAATTCAGGTTCTTCATTTATATGTGTGGCTCGTATCTTAGATACAAAAGTTCGAATTATTTAAAAAAAATATATTTGGAATATCCTTCGACGTAAAAAGTAGCACATTGGTTAAAGCAAGAGGAGCTATCTGGCTGGGAGAAATGATCATTCCGCGCAACCCCATTTTGCTGTACCCTTCAGTTAAAAGCAGATGCTTAAACACTAAATCGTTTAAACATGAATAAATTTGAACGTTAACAAAGAATAATTTGCTATATTAAATCAAACAAACAGATCCAAAATATCTCAATTTTTGGAGGAGTTAGTACAATCTAAAGTTGGGTGTACTTTTTTGTGGGACATATGGTATAATAACCTTTAACCTTTAGTTAGCTTCCGCCGAATTGTTCATTCTGACGAAGGTCAAGCTTTTCACTCCACCTTAGACCTACAGTTTAACGTGGAATCCGAACCACGCCCCATCAGCAGCCCAGTGTCTTAACCACTAGGCCACTTACGGTACCCATTTATCTACCAACCCATTCTTTATTGTGTGGAAGGATGAACAGCTGGGTTTTGCTGCACGCCGGCTGCCATCAGGTCTCGAACCCGGGGCCGCTGGATTCGTAGTCAGCGACGCTAACCACTACACCACCGAGGCGCAGATGATATATATATATATATACTTGCGGAGCGACCCGACGTTGCCGGGGTGGATGTGAAACACTACATATGCCCGGTTAGGTAAACTGAATGCCCGGTTGGTTAATTGAATGATCGGTTAGGTCAACTGAATGCCCGATTAGGCTAATTAAATGCCCGGTTAGATCAACTGAATGTCCGATTAGAGTAATTGAATGCCCGGGTAGGTTAAATGTACGCCCTTGACGATTGGTTAGGTTAAGTCGTGATATTTTCGTTAAAGCTAACGAAAATATATCACAACTTAACCTAATCAATCGTCAAGTCCGTACAGATGACCTAACATGGCATTCAATGAACCTAACCGGGTATTCAATAATTTTACCATAGGTTTCGATATATATATATATATATATATATATATATATATATAGGGTGGGCAAAAAAAAAGGAGACCTCGAACTTTGGCTGTAAAATCCAAAGTTATGGTCAGATTTCAATATTTGTTTTCACACCCCACAACAAAGTAAATTTCCTTTATGGTGAGCGGATTTCAAAGAAAACTAATGAAAATTACGGATTTATTGAACATTTCTTTATGCCACTGGAAATTCTCCATTTACACTACTACTGCATTGTCGGGTCGGCAAAAAAAAAAAAAGGGAGACCTTTTAAATCCTTCATATCTCGGCAAATATGGTACATACTGTAGAATCATGAAATTTTAGTATGTTAGTACTAGGTAATTTTATAGTTTGTATGCCATCTTTTAGCATTTTAGCTGAGAAATTGAATTATGGCGAATATTCCAGAAAAAATCTTGCGATAATTAAAGCGATTTTAATTAACGTAAGCCAACTGCAGGAGGTTTGGACAAGCTTCTCAAGAAAATCGATAGAACAGGAGATGCTAAAAGATGGCATACAAACCATAAAATTCGTGTGCGGAAATTTGTACGTCAACATTTGTACGACGGAAATTTATACGCCAGCATTTGTACGCCAGAACATTTGTACGACTGGAAATTTATACGACTGACATTTATACGACGGTAATTTAAGTATGCGCGTACCGGACTTTTTTGACTTAAGTATGCGATCTACCCATGATAATAACCGTGACTTCATTTTTTTATAAACATAAGCACAGGTGCAAAAATAAATAAATAAATAAATAAAAGTGAACATTATTTAAATATTTTGAAAATAATTTCAATTTGAAGAATTTCAAATTTTATCATGTATCATAGCGCATTAAAGGATTAACAGGTAGGTAAATGAGTATTGAATAGGTACAGGTGGTTAGGTTAGGTTAGGTCTGGAGATTAATGAGAAAAACTCGCAAGATTTGTTCTCCGATTTTTTAAATGACATTCGTTAGGTTAGGTTAGGTTAGATTAGGTCTGGAGATTAATGAGAAAAAACTCGCAAGATTTGTTCTCAGATTTTTTAAATGACATTCGTTAGGTTAGGTTAGGTCTGGAGATTAATGAGAAAAAACTCGCAAGATTTGTTCTCAGATTTTTTAAATGACATTCGTTAGATTAGGTTAGGTCTGGAGATTAATGAGAAAAACTCGCAAGATTTGTTCTCCGATTTTTTAAATGACATTCGTTAGGTTAGGTTAGATTAGGTCTGGAGATTAATGAGAAAAAACTCGTAAGAGTTGTTCTCCGATTTTTTAAGTGACATTCGTTAGGTTAGGTTAGGTTAGGTTAGGTCTGGAGATTAATGAGAAAAACTCGCAAGATTTGTTCTCCGATTTTTTAAATGACATTCGTTAGGTTAGGTTAGATTAGGTCTGGAGATTAATGAGAAAAAACTCGCAAGATTTGTTCTCAGATTTTTTAAATGACATTCGTTAGGTTAGGTTAGGTCTGGAGATTAATGAGAAAAAACTCGCAAGATTTGTTCTCAGATTTTTTAAATGACATTCGTTAGATTAGGTTAGGTCTGGAGATTAATGAGAAAAACTCGCAAGATTTTTTCTCCGATTTTTTAAGTGACATTCGTTAGGTTAGGTTAGGTCTGGAGATTAATGAGGAAAACTCGCAAGATTTGTTCTCCGATTTTTTAAATGACATTCGTCAGGTTAGGTTAGGTTAGGTTAGGTCTGGAGATTAATGAGAAAAAAACTGGCAAGATTTGTTCTCCGACTTTTTAAATGACATTCGTTCTGTATATCGCTAGTTACATTTTCTCTTAAATTGATAAGCTGAAATCTAGTTTCAATTATGCATTTAATTATTGTAATATGTAATTTCATAATTTGTGATAATTTGTATTTTAACTTACCTAGTTTCAAATTCAATTTTATTAACTGAGCATGAATTTCTTGCGTATAACGTATAAATTACCGTCGTACAAATGCTTGGCGTATAAATGTCCAGTCGTATAAATGTTCTGGCGTACAAATGCTAGCGGTTAGATTCATTGAATGCCAGGTTAGGTCATCTGTACGGACTTGACGATTGGTTAGGTTAAGTTGTGATATATTTTCGTTAGCTTTAACGAAAATATCAAGACTTACTGTAACCTAATCAATCGTCAAGGGCGTACATTTAACCTAACCGGGCATTCAATTAACCTACACGGGTATTCAATTTATCTAATCGGGCATTCAGTTGACCTAATCGGGCATTTAATTACCCTAATCGGCATTCAGTTTACCTAACCGGGGATTCAATTAACCAATCGTCAACTTTAACGAAAATATCACGATAACCTAACCAATCGTCAAGGGCGTACAATTAACTTAACCGGTCATTCAACTAACCTACCCGGGTATTCAATTAATCTAATCGGGCATTCAGTTGACCTAACCGGGCATTTAATTAACCTAATTGGGGATTCAGCTGACCTAACCAGGCATTCAATTACCCTAACCGGGCATTCAGTTTACCTAACCGGACATGTATATATATATATATATATATATATATACGTATAGCGTTCAACATCTACCCCGGCAACGCCGGGTCGCTCCGCTAGTTTTAATTATATGTGAAGCTCAAGATTTTCATGACTGTTCTTTTCTATAGTTTTATTGACCAAATAATTAGTCATGAAAATCTTAAGATTCACAAATCTTGACACAATGTGAAGCTCAAAATTTTCACGGCTGCGTTCTTTTCTGTAGTTTAATCGCGGTGCTGGGGCCTTCGGGCCCAGTAATTTTAATTATTTAATTTATTAACACCCAGGTGTACAACCTAAGGACCTAATCAATATGTTTGTGAAGTTTCATGTTTGTAACTGCTTCCATTTGGAGTTATGGCTGGAACACACAACACACACACACACACAAACGTCCTTTTATATATATATATATATAATTATATATATATATATATATATATATATATATATATATATATATATAATATAATATATTATATAATATAATATATATATATATATATATATATCATCCCTAACTTTTTACATTTTATGAGTGGAAATTAAAATCTCCACAAAGAACAATGTCAGAGAAAGAGGAATTTTGAACGTTTATGAAGTTTCTGATCTCAGTAATTAATTATATAAGAAATCGTGCAGTTGGAGGGTTAGGATGTAAGGATGTCTATAAATAACTATTGGTATCACGTTTAATTTTTTAATTTTTGTTGTTAGAAGTTCTACGGAGTTGTTTGATTTACTTACTATGATTTCTGCAGTATTTTTTTCATGTATGTTTGTATATAGCACAGTCTCCTTTATGTCCTTTTCTTCTGAGGATTCGCGGAGTGCGTTTTTGCTGTTGGTTTGTATTTCTTTTTTATCAATATATCTTTCGCGTTTCACAGTCTGCCTGACAGTTTTTAAGATATTTCAGCGAAGCGTGTGAAGTCAGCACCTTGTTCCTTCGAGAAATCCTTTCAAGTATAACGCTTTACTTAGCTAGTGGTTCGGTTTTAAGTGTCGACGTTTTAGCTCGTTGACCAAATGTACGCGTAGAGGTGCCATATGGTTTCGTTCGTACTCTTCGTCGGAACATCCCCTCTCGACATCGCTTTCGATTCTTTATTATTTATTGACTTTTCCATACCCGAAATTTTGGTTGTTTTTTTGCCATCGTTCTTTGCTTTCTTCCGTTGATGATGCCTCCAGCGAACGAGGAAAACAATTTCAAATGTATAATTTGATGATAGCTAAAATTAAACGAAATAAAATGGTGTAATTTTAATTAAGATCCTCACTTCACCTTCATCAAATATTCATTCAAACAGTGAAACTCTTTTAGACTTCTCAGTAAGCGAGGGTTTACTGTATTTAAACTTTTAGTACATTTCCAACAAGACACGCGTTGTCGTTTCACTGGTGACGACGGTGTATTATATATATATATATACATATATATATATTTATATATATATATATATATATATATATATATATATATATATATATATACAGAGTGTCCCAAAACAACGTATACATTTTTAAAAAATTTATAACAGGAGAACCCACTAACAGATTCAGATGATTTTTATTTCTTTTTATAGCCTATAGCCTAAGGAGATAAAAAAGCGAAATTGTTAACAGCCTTGGCTAGCCTAAAGAGATACAAATCGAAATTAGTAATAGCCTTGCCTGCCTACAGTAAACATGGAAAATGGAAGTGTGCGCTTATCATTTGAGCAACGAAAATGGATACTAAAGTCGTTTTTAAAGTTGAGAAGATATCAAAGGTTCAACAACAGTGGAGCGACAATTTGGAACTAATCCTCCAACTCGACTTACCATTTCACGTATCTGTGAGAAATTTGAAGTATACGTTACTGTGCATGATGTGTACAAGCAAGCGACTGGGCGTCCAAAGACATCAACAGATGCTAACACTTCTGATGAAGTGCTACAGGTATTCAACCGATCACCAAGAAAATCTGTGAGACAATGTGCTCGTGAAACAGGGAAAAGTAAGACAAGTGTCCACAGAATTCTGAAGAATGCTAAATGGAAATCTTACATCCCGAGATTATTACATGCCTTGAATGAGGATGATCCGGATCGCAGAATCCAGTTTTGCGAATGGTTTTGAGTAAAAAACACAGAAGATGGCCAATTTGCGGACAAAATTGTGTGGTCTGATGAGGCTACATTTAAGTTGAATGGTATAATTAATCGTCATAATTGCACATACTGGTCACAAGAAAATCCACACATTTATGTGGAAC
Organism: Bathynomus jamesi; assembly: GCA_023014485.1. Lineage (NCBI taxonomy): Eukaryota > Metazoa > Arthropoda > Malacostraca > Isopoda > Cirolanidae > Bathynomus > Bathynomus jamesi. The sequence goes on along the minus strand of JAJOZX010006027.1, from coordinate 140,855 downwards.
GACATGTAAATTTACCGGGTATAACTGTCTGGTGTGGTTTTTCTTCCAAAGGTTTGGTTGGTCCATCTTTTTCGATGGTACAGTTACCGGTCATAGCTACCTCAACATGCTTCGGGAAAAGGTTTTCCTGCAATTCGACAGTTATACGGAGATGAGGACATTTACTTTCAACAAGATGGAGCACCTCCTCATTACCATCAGGATGTCAGGAACTACCTTGATGAAACATTTCATTATCGGTGGATCGGACGACGAGGTAGTATCGAGTATCCATCACGTTCACCTGATTTGAACCCACTTGACTTTTTTTTATGGGGTCATTTGAAAAATGAAGTATACAGTAGAAGACCTACATCACTTGAACAACTAAAGAGCACAGTTGAAGAAGCGTGTAGAAATATCCCTACAAACATTTTTGTTGAAGTCTGCCAATCAGTGAATCAAAGAGCGCAGTGGTGCATTGATGTCAATGGTCGACATTTCGAACACTTACGTGTTTAAAACAAATTAAACTATCTATTATTTCGATGTTGTATATTTTACCTATAAAAAGAAATAAAAATCATCTGAATCCGTTAGTGGGTTCGCCTGTTATAAGTTTTTTAAAAATGTATACGTTGTTTTGGGACACTCTGTATATATATTGTAAAGAATGACGCTTGTTAGAAGAATTTCCGCACAAGAGGAGAGGAGAAAACAAGCAATGAAAAGTGAGGCACCCCCCGGGAATCGAACCCTGGATCATCCGATTGCCGGTCAGATATGCTAATCATTACACCAAGAGCCTCCACGAATCAAACCTCGTAATTCTCCTACGTACCTACGAGCAGAATCACATGCCTTTTGAGGAGGCACCTTCTCATGCCGTGATATATACATATATATATATATATATGTGTGTGTGTGTGTGTGTGTGTGTGTACACATTTTAACTGCAAACGACACACAGTATATATAATGTAAAGAACGATGCTTGTTAGAAGAGTGTCCGCACAAGAGGAGAGGAGAAAACGAGCAATAAAAAATGAGGCACCTCCCGGGAATCGAACTCCGGATGATCCCGGGTTCGATTCCCGGGAGGTGCCCCATAAAGCCATGATTTCCGCATAGCACTGTGTAGAATAAAATAACACAAAGGTTAGAGTATGAGTAACATATATTAAAGCCTTTTTGTTATTAAAAAACATTACAATTTACAAAAATTAAATAAAATTTTGCTACAACATTTCTAAATGAGAAGCAAAACTACGGCATTGCAGTTGATATAGAATTCAGTAAGTCCTCAACTTACGTTTTAATTATTAACTACAAGTATAGTAGCAAGTAATTAATTCACCTCAAGAAGTAAAAAAACAAAACAAAGGAATGTCAAGAAAAATTTGCCCTGAAAATGCTCAATATTTGCCCTGAAAATGCTCAATTTCCTAGTCCTGGGGGGGGGAGGCGCCCCCCCTCCCCAGATCCCCCGCCTCATACGCCTATGTATTAAAGTTATATTCAAAACAAAATATTTTTGAGAAAATGTTTTAGCAAGAAAGGACCAAAGGAAATTTTAAAATCGATCCCGTTTTTCTATTTATTCGCAGTAAAGAAAGATAAGGAAGGAAGAACACCAATAAATCTAAAATGATTTATTAATTTTGAGAAAACATTTTTGTCTTTGCGATTTCGTTGTCGTTCTTAAAGGGATAAGTTTAGTTCGGGATTTCTATTCTGAAATGAGAAATAGGTTTTAATTGCTCAACTCCGTAAATCATAACAAACTTTTCCAAATCACTTAAATCTTAAATGCATGAACCCGCTTAAGGTCCGATCTGGAATAAAGCCGATTTGCATAAGGTCGAACGGCGACATTATGAAATTCCATTTTGTTCCTCTCATCCATTAAAAACGCGACAGATAGAAAAATAATGAGAAATATCTGGAGGCGCTTCCATAGCAGAATAACAAACACCAACTAAAAGTATAGACGAATTTAATCCTACAAAGAACGAGAGGTTAACTCTCACTCACCCGTTTTTCCCATTCGATTCCACGGCCAAGAGTGGTAAAGTGAGGAAGTGAGGATCTCAAAGGAGGCATTTTCAAATCGGTCTATTCCCAATTCCTGTCATTCTCATCCACGGCCTTTCCCACTTTGGTCCCGATTAGGTTATGATTAGTTAGAATACGATAAGTTAAGTTCTAATTGGTTAGGCTAATGTTAAGTTAGGTTCTGATTGGTTAAAATATTAAACATTCCCATTGAGCGCCGTTTCAGCGACGAAAATATCGTTTCCCAAATCAAGAAACGCTTTTCTCAAATGTGAATTTTTTTTACTTTTACGCATTCTCATCTGTGGACAACGAATGCGAATGGAAACGCCATTGAGTGAGCAGTAATCGACCGAGACATCGCAAACATAGAAGCCTTACGAAGGACTTTTACGTCTTAAGATAGAAGAAACGAAAATGAAGACTACTGATCACGACTACAACCCTTCAAACTTTACTCCTTGGAAGACTGAGCGATATACAATAATAATTTACACGTGGAAAATACTCGAGAGATACTGTATCGCCCAGAATTTAGAAAAGGAATAAAAACACAATGGAATGAGGGAAAAGTAGATTGTATACTGTCCCAGATGGGGTGGGACGGAGAGCCACGAAAACGAAGATGGAAAATACCAACGGATTACGAGACCCAAAACAGTTTAATTTGCTGACAAAAGAGCTGAGGAACCTCCAGCAAACTAATTCAATTCAAACCTTCAAATAGCAGTTCATTACTCTCCTGAGTAAAGCCCCTGACCAGCCATGCGTAGCTGGCAGGATGAGAGGTGAAAGGAACTCAAAATGAGGCGGGATGCTGTAGAGGGATCGAATACAGGTTAATTCTGAAAAGTGTCTCTCTCTCTCTCTCTCTCTCTCTCTCTCTCTCTCTTTGTTCGACGCTATGGAAAGCATCAAAAGTTAAAGTAAGTGCATATTGACACACACACACACACACACACACACACACACATATATATAATATATATATATATATATAATATATATATACGTATGTGTATATATGCGCCTCAGTGGTATTATGGTTAGCGTCGCTGACTACGAATCTGTCGGCCCCGGGATCGAGACCCGGTGACGGCAGGCGGCGCGCAGCAAAACTCAGTTGTCCATCCTTCCACACAAGAAAGAAAGTGGTTGGTAGATAAATGGATATCCTGGGTAGCCTAGTGGTTAAGACGCTGGGCTGCTGGTGGGACGTGGTTCGGATTCCACGTTAAACTGTAGGTCTAAGGTGGAGTGAAAAGCTTGACCTTCGTCAGGATGAATAATTCGGGCAGAAGCAAAACCAAAGGTTGCCAAAGGTATGGTATATATATATATATATATATATATATATATTACTGGTAAAAAGTTTGGAAACACGTGTACAATTTATATAATTTCTCCTTATTAACCAATAGAGTTATTTTAGTAGACTAATGTCTGTTCCTATAAATAGACTATTGTTCTAAAATTCTAAATGTACAAAATTTAGTAATTTAGATTATTTAACCCAATCATATTTCGTTATTTTGTTATATTAATCAGGTTTTAGTCCTAAAATAGAAAATAAAAAAACCTGATTAATATAACAAAATAACTGAAATATGATTGGGTTAAATAATCTAAATTAGTAAATTTTGTACATTTAGAACAATAGTCTATTTATAGGAACATACATTAGTCTATTAAAATAACTCTATTGGTTAATAAGAAGAAATTATATAAATTGTACACGTGTTTCCAAACTTTTTACCAGTAAGGTGTGTAATATATATACACACACACACATTATACAATATATATATATATATATATATATATATATATATATATATATATAGAGAGAGAGAGAGAGAGAGAGAGAGAGAGAGAGAGAGAGAGAGAGAGAGAGAGAGAGAATTCCATGGGTAAGTAATCAAACAGAAATCCTATTAATCCTTTATATTGTACTTAAAATGGGAGGTTGTCGTAAAAACAAAAACTTAGCTTTGACGGACTATTTGTTCGTAGTATATTTTTATGGTATTTTTATAATAATTAAAGATTACATAATTGATACATAATTAACTATTTGGATCCCACTAATAAACAAAGTAAAAACTTTCCCCCCGTATTCTAATAATTTTGTGTCTTCTTTACCAAAGTTCCACCAATTGTAGTATTGGGCAGGGGCGGACTGAGCGGTCGGGCAATCGGGCATGGACCTAGAGCCCGGACCATTAGGGGGCCCGGCGGCCCCGGCCCGCAGTCATCGTAAAACAGCGTTCTCAATTGGGTCAAGTGTCTAATCGAACTGTAATATAAAAAAAAAAAAAATCAGCCCGAGAGCCCAGGTTGCTGTCAATCTGCCCCTGGTATTGGGTTACGTTTGAAGAGTAAACTGTTGTCCCATTCCCTGCAAATAGACTTAATTAAATTGATTGAATTTTGTATTAAAAAATAATTATTTTTTTAATGAAAAGTGTAGAAAAAAGAAAAAAAAGAGAAAATTATGGTGAGGGGAAATCCCTCTGTCCCGACCTTTCGAACTTGTATATGCATTTTTTTTAAGAAAAAATCTTACCTAAAATTATAATTAATGTTTAATGAAGAAGTTCAGGTGGTTGATGATATAATTAATTAATATATATATATATATATATATATATATATATATATATATATATATATATATATATATATATATATATATTCTAAAGCGCTCGTTAAAAACAGATATAATTGAAAGGAATATTCTAGAATGTGCATTTATCCATTTTAAAAATAATTTCAATAACAGTGCATGAATGTATAAAATTGACAATATCCTGTTAAATACCTTTTGTCTCTAATTAACTCTTGTTAATCATGTGCTAATCTTTTTATTTTTCTGTCCCGCTGTACATATGTATATATTTTTGTCATCTCGCTTTCTCCCTTCATTCCCTGACGAGGTGTACTTCTGAATACACAAAAGGCCTTGGAATCATTTTTCTTTTTACTTATGGGTCGGCAGCATATATATATATATATATATGAAAATTATTTCACGAAAGTAACACGTGAAAAATATTTATGATGAATAAAACCACGAAGGAAAGGAAACACAAAATGATGCTCAAGCGCTTTCGTCTAATGACATCCTCAGGAACACTGAAGTACATAAAAGGGTTACAGCCTATATATAGGTTACAGAAAAAAAATAAATAAATAAATAATATATATTATATATATATATATATATATATATATATATATATATATATATATATATATATATGCAATAAACGGAGAAGTAAAAATAAAAATTTAAAATTAAAGGATTATCAGAGAGGCATACAGATTTGTAAGGAAAAAATATCGATTTTTTAGCACAAGATCAAATGAATTATAAAAATACAAATTTATACTGAAATCTGCCCAGGTTTTAACACTGCCTTTTTTGGTTAAGTTTCGATGTATATAAAAATAAAATGAAAATTAAAAGTTAATAAAGTAGCATACAAGTTTACCAAAGATTTAGCGTTCTACCCTTCTTATCTAAATTTGTTTTGAAGGAATTCAAAACAACAGGATCGAGTTGAAAAAGACCTTTGCTTATGTTGAAGTTATTTGAAAGTTGGATAATGGCAGACTCAAGAATATTTCTATTAACAATGTTGCTAGAGTGGAATAAAACTGAAGCATTATTCCAATCAATACAGTGGGATAACTCTGACAAATGGACAAAAAGGGCACTGGACAACTGTCCTGTTCTAACGGAATACTGATGCTGTTTTATACGTGTGTGCAAATCCTTTCCCGTCTGACCTATGTAAAGGAATCACATTGTTTACACCCAATTTTATAGATAATGCCTGAATTATTGGTAGGGCTATTTTTTACTATGATATTTTTCACAATATTGTTATATGAAAATACTACATTAATATCCAAAAGTTTAAGTACATTAGCAATGCCTAAAAAGCCCGGGAAAAATGGAAGTACTAAAATATTTTTTGACAAAGTACGAGTGTTATTATTGACACGATAGAAAGTTCGTTTTGCCTTGTTGAGACAAGATTCCAAAAACGCAGATGGATAACACAGATCACTTCCGCGCCCTTAGGATCGCCAGTCCGGAATACATCGATGCGGAATTGGAAAAAATCAACGGTATTGGAAGTGATCTGTGTTATCCATCTGCGTTTATGGAATCTTGTCTCAACAAGGCAAACGAACTTTCTATCGTGTCAATAATAACACTCGTACCATTTTGTGTTTCCTTTCCTTCGTGGTGTTATTCATCATATATATATATATATATATATATATATATATATATATAAGGTTTTTCTATTGTTGACGAATTCCTTCCTAAAATTAATAACGGCTCAAAATATTAAATTCACGAAAGAACTTTAAAGAGAGAGATCAATACCCTTTGGGGGGGGGGGATTTACTCATAATAAGAAGTGAGAAGGAGTTTAAATTTCAAATTCTCAGAAACCAACAAACGATATGAGGGGTCGCGCGTCTTAAGGTACCTAAGCGACAAAATTAAAATTTGTGAAAAATTGCTTCCGAAGTTCAGCAATATTCTGGCAATAGTATCTCTGTTATTAATTGAGCTAAAACGTTCATTTTTTGCTAAATTAGAGTTATAAGTATGCTAATGAAGATGTTGATGAGTTTTTGGAATAGATTTTCATATTTTATATTTCATATATTTTTTTTTTAATTTTTTGATTTTCTTATTATGCCGAACTTTGGGTGAACGTTTGGCTGGCGATAGAGGTGAAAAAAGTAGTTCGCTTCATAAGGTTTTCAACCATACTTCTAGTGTCGTAAGGTTATTATAACCGAAACCACGTGATAGAGGAAGGGTGAAAATAGTGATATCCATCAAAAATACGTTTTCGCCTGTGGTGGCGCTTAGGTACCTTAAGACGCGCGACCCCTCAATTTTAAATGTCTGTTATTATTCGTCTCACCAAAATAGCGTCAAAAGGACAGTCTTTTTATTAACTGTAAATACTTAAGAGTTTTTCCAGTTATCGTCAGTCCAGATAATATTTCCCCACGCATTACCGGTATACACGACTACACACGGTAGTTGTGTTCATGGAAACTATGGCTTATAGTGAATTCGCGTATAGTAAGGTATATTTTCCCATAGACACGATGTTAATTAGGGGTGTTACGTTCCAAAAAAAAAAGAGATTCACAAACTATAATAAACCCATAAGATCCATACATAAACCTATCAAGCCTATCGAATGTTTATTTTTAATAAGAGCCTAGTAAAGCCTAAAGCTTAAGGGCCAAATTAAATAGAGTAAATAGTCGAGCTTCACAATTATTCATGTCATTGTAAATTGAAAAGAATGTATTTATTTTATTAATAAAGGTTATTCAATTCAATAAAAATAACATAACGACAATATAAATTCATTACAAACCTGAAAAATAATATTTAATGCGTAATATCATACATTAATTAATAATAAACAAATACGTATGTATGCATTTTACAATTTTTTTTTAATGCAGGAAGGAGGGGCCAAGGGCAAATACCCACTAAAGCGCCCCTCCCATAGAAGAAGAAGAAGAGAGCCGAAATGAAGGTGAAACACAAAATCAATTACAAACACAGTTAGGTAGACCAGCCATGAATGGATTCTAGGGTCTTTGTTAGTCGGAAATATTATAACATAAACTAAGAGGGAAGGTGGCAAAGGCGCTAAGGTCGAATGAAGGGAAACTTGAAGATGGAATTTAGGCTTGAAGGGTTGTTGGAGGGTTATCTGGATCTGAATCTGAAACGTCGAAGGCTGGGGTCTTCCACGTGGGCGGGGGGATTAGCGTCTTCGAATGTTCGCGTGGATGGAGTTGAGAATTCTCGGGTAACATCGAGAGTTTTTCCCTCTTTATTATAGGGTAAAAGTCCTTAATTAATCAACGGCGTAACCTCGAATTCGCGCATAGCGGCCCCGCGTATTGCGGGGTATACCTTAAACTCTCTCTTTCGGGGGTGGATGTTATTGTCCATCCCACGAGAAAGTCTTCTTATAGATGAAAGTGCTCGGAATCTATTTTATATATATATTATATATAACTGCAATGACCACGCAGTATATAAATGAATAGAAACGACATAAGTATTAAGGAACGTTTCTGCCTCATTTTTCATTTATTCGTTATCTCTCCTCCTCGTGTGCAGAAACGTTCCTTAATACTTATGTCGTTTCTATTCATATATATATATATATATATATATATGGGATGAATTTCACAATTAAACATGTGAAATGAATGAATGATGTAATCCCACAAGGAAAAAGAAAATGATTCCAAGGCCTTTCGTGTATTCAGAAGTACACTTCGTCAGGTGTACTTCTGAATACACGAAAGGCCTTGGAATAATTTTTCTTTTTCCTTGTGGTTACATCATATATATATATATTAGGGTGTCACTAGGTAATAGGGGGAAAATTAAACGATGGATATTTTCCTATGACACCCCAAAATTGTTCCATTTGGTGTAAAACATAGGGAAGAGAAATTTGGTCTTGATTGGTCATCATTTAAAGGTCGCCCTCGTCACTGAAAACAAGACCCATTTGTTGACGTCAACAAGCTGTTCAGTGTTCACAGCTTGGGCCGAACCAGATAATAAAAAACAAGGCAATTTGGTGAAATAACGAAAGTAAGACACTTAAAAACGCAAAGAATACAAACAGTTTATTATATAATCAAAATAGAAGACATAATTTGGCGAATAATGGTACAAAATGGAGAAGCAACAAAAGCAAAACTTTGAGAAATAAAATACATATACAGTAGCAGAATAATTGGTGCTCATACGCTGATCAGTGATTAGTTCTTTCGCGTCCTCACTAATGCTGATTTGTTCGGAGCTGGTGTTGCTTTCTGTGGTCAGTGACAACTTGAACGAGGAACTGGAGCTGTTCTTCTTTCACTGTCAACTTTCCGTTCAGCTCCTTCACCAGAGCCACGGCCCGTTCTGCTCTGTCGTTCACCACCTGCAAGTTTGGAGACCACATCCCGAGCTTGCACGTATTCAGAGTTTGACGTCCATGAACTGGGATGGTGGAGCAGAAAGCAATCTGGCAACTGAAGTTTTGAGAAGAATCCTCGGGTGTTCTTTGTGATCAGTTGCTCCAGTCCTTTGCTGTCACTGAGGAACATAGTATCAAGAACCAAAGGTCGTTTTGGCGGCATGTGAGGGGCTTCTTGATCTAACGCTGCAACCATGCTGCACTTCACTTCCATCGATATCCTCTCATCAAAGAACGCCAGACCCACTGCCTCTCCGAATGGTACCACAGGTGCGCAGACAGCTTCTTGGTGGTACCATCAGAGATCTTCTTGTGCGGGTATCGAAGGAGCGTCCTCATCAATTCCCAATCATTCAGCGGAGCTTCGATGGACAGATGAGCTGTTGCCCACGCTTTCATGTAAACTAGAACAGAAAAGAGGCAGATATCTCGAATTCCGCGTTCCTCAGTGTTCGTCAGTTTAAACTGTCTTCGAAAGAGCCATCTTGATGGCATAGAGCCCCTTAGCCATCCTTCTCGCCCGGTGCATAGCACCAGGGGCGCGGAAGTTTAGTCCCTTGTATGGAACTCCTCCAAGAAAGATGACGGAAAGATCGAGGAATTCCTGATAGTCATCACGAACTTGAAGTGCTTGTGATTTTGCAAACTCAATGAGCTCCGTTCTATGCTTAAAAATAGCTGCTTTGGTGACGCATCTGTGTCCGCAGTTTGGAACTGTTGCTGGTCAATGCGGGTCCAATAATCATGGAAGCGCTTGAAAAGCAGAATTTCTGGACCGGTAGATACTGAATCTAGCGATGCTGCGAATGCCGCCTGTAGCACCAACTCCAGTACATGGTGTCTGCACGCGCAGTGTAACAGGTCACGTCCAACTTTTTCTTCCAGAAGAACACAAGTTCCTCCACGGTGGCCTGTGTTTGTCGCGGTTGTGTCGAAACACATAGATTTGACATGATCGGTCACTCCCCATTCATTCAGGCAATCTATGATGGCATTTGTTTGTGCCAGCGCGGTTCCTGACAGAAGTTTTGGCACCCCGAGGAGCTGCTCTGTCCCGGAGCCAGATACAAGAATAGGTAAGCGGTCAACATATTCTCGTGACGTCAGATCTTGCATGAGTTTTCCGTCCCAGTGAACAGTCAACGGACTATTGCCTTGGAACTCGCTCTTCAGTTGCCGAGCCTTAAGGGTACGGAATTTTTCACGCTGACGATGAATGGATCCACGATTGATGTTGTAGTCGCTAGCATCATGCCCTAAGCTGGAAGCTGCCTCAAACAGCAGATATGTGGCCTTTCTTGACGAGAGTTGCGTGCGATCAAGCGCTGCCGCCAATTCCGATGTCATGATGTTCTTCGTTGCTCTTTGTTTAGACGCTAACGAACCACCACATGCTCCTTTTTCTTCGCTATCATCTGAGCTGGAGGATGAGGACTCCAAAACCGCTTCGTTGGATACTGCCTCCATTTCAGCTGCTGATCGCTTTCTTCGTTTCTCCTCTTCCTCCCGACGTCGAGTACAATCTTTGACTTGGCGCTGATGGGTCATGTCCAAACCTGCCATTGAACCTGGACGTCCTTTCTGGCGCTGCTGCTGAAGGAACTCCCAATCCTCTGGGTACTTGACCAATTTCTCACAATCAGCGTGGGCGATGTCAAAGAGACGATCGAGGCGTTCAATGAATTCTTTTTCTTTCGTCTTGTGTGAATCGCTCGTCCTTGAGGCGTGTTTTTTGAGTCCTTTCCACTCCTCGAAGACTTTATCCAGTTTGCTGACGCAGTGTGTCTCGAGTCTGGTTGGAATGTGAGCTTTCTCCCAGAAGGACATCACTGCTCGAAGTGACTTCCTCAACGCGTCACGTATTGTCATTTTCTTTTCATGGTGAAGGTAAAGGAAGTAACCGAATGCTTGCCTGTAGGAAGGAAGCTTGCATCCTTTCACCTCATCAACCGCTGCCCCTAATAGGTATATACACTTCCGGGTTTCCATCACCAGAAATCACGTAGCTGAAATGAGAAACGGTGAATCGTTAAGTATTGTTCACTTTATTTCTCAGATATTCAGACACACACAGATACACACACACACATATATAGAGATATATAGATATCTAATGAACGATTATGGAGACGCCGCGCAAGCATTAAACTTTGGAAGGCGGGGGCGACCTTTTATAGTTATTCAAATAAAAAGATTTTTCAGTCACCATGTTTTTTTTACCAATGGAATAGATTCGCGGGGTGTCAGCATGAAAATTTCAAACTTTGCATTTAAGTGACACCCTAATATATATATATATATATTACTGATATTTATTTCTTTTTTACCAGTTTTATTCTCTGCGAGTGGGTGCCGTACGATTCAGTGCCAGCGAGTTCTACATTTCGATGAAGGACCCCTCCTTATGGGCCCACATTAAGGAGAACCTAGTAACAAATTTCACACAAGCCCTCGATTACTTACAGTAAGAAAATGTGAATTTTGTTCTTTCGTTTATTAAAATTATTAAAATTAATATATTAAAATTAATATATTTTAAGTGAACATTCATTTTACCTATTCATTTATTCATTATTTATTCATTCATTCATATTATTTATTTTGTGTTTTCGTATTATTCATCAGTGGATGGAAAAGTCATCATGAAAATGAAAAAAAGGGGGAAAAAGGGGAAAAAGGGGGAAAAAAAATTGTTTCAAGTTGATTTGATATGATTTGATGGTTTCTATCGACAGTATTACAAGATCGACCCGCGATCGACCATTCTGTAGCATCCAGTCTCGTTTGCTGGATTTAGTGGAGAACAATTTTTTTTATGTGGTATTTTTTCATATACAGGGGGAACCAAAATCACGTCCTCGCGTGGAATATTTATATATTCAATATATTCAGTTAATGTTTAAATTGCACGCCATAAAGTCTCTTACATACAAGTCGGTCAATAGGTAACGTTCCAGTAGAGACGTTGGCAAACTCCTTTCAAATGCTCACTTTTAGCTCCTCAGTGGGGCTTAGCTGTGATTTATATATACATATTCATTATTAATTGCATTATTATTATTATTGTACGTTCAAAGCGTATCTTTTAATGATTAATCATTATTAATTGAAGCATAAATTTATAATAATTTGCGATAAATAAAGCTAAGAAATGTGGAGCATGGTTTTAGCTACTGAGATTTAGTTGACACTAAAGATATATAATTATATAATGAAATTTTAATACAGTAAATGGGATAATAAAAACCCACTCTAATAGACAGAGTTTATTTCCACAACAGTTTCGATGCCCACTGGCATCCTCTTCGGGTGGTTTTTCTGTATCCACCCGAAGAGGATGCCAGTGGGCATCGAAACTGTTGTGGAAATAAACTCTGTCTATTAGAGTGGGTTTTTATTATCATAATTTGACCTTCACGTACAAAAGTGAAGTTTTTTGCATTTACAGTAAGTGGGATACAAGCAATATTATTTTTATTTTCAAAAACGGGCACAGAAAAAGCATCGTTGAGACCTACGAATCAGTTAATGGTATTCACCTCGTGTTTTGTAGAATCTTTTCGCAAAATTACCAAAAGTCTTTCGAAAAAATATAAATAAATAAATGAAAGAACGAATAATGTGCGTCACGACGCCATCTTTGAATTTAAATTGGAAAGTTTTTCATCACGGCTGAGAGATAGTACTTTAAGAGCGTCGTAACAGCAGAGAAAGATGGACGTGACATTTACGAGGGGTTTTCTATAAAGATTTCGTCATCGAAGACCACAATTGCTTACAAACTTTGAAGAATAGGTCTTACTGAAAAAAAAAAAAAATTGCTCCGCTCATCTTCTTTTTCAGTCAAAGATGAAAACAGCTTGGCAAATTGAATTACATTCTATAATCATTAGTTTTGTATTAACGTCTTGACTATATAGTATTTATAGCTATTGACTGCTCATACCGACGAATATATCGGAGATAGTACTGTGTTGTCATTTGCAGAGCTGAAGAAAATTTGTAAAATGAAACGGACACAATCATAAGACAATGACGAAAAGACATCGTAGCCAATGGGAAATGGTAACAGTTTACGAACTAAGGTCGAGAAGCTGTAAATCGTAACCAAAAACACGTTATATCAAAGTCACACTCGAGAGATTTAGGAGTAATAATGTATGTATTAACGTACTGCAGTGCTACAGACTAAAAACGGCCACAGTAAGAAAAATAACAGGAATCATAATAAATTTTTAGAGCTGAGAACTTGAGAAGGTAATAGAAAGAAGTTTGGTACAGTTTTGGAAAAACGTTCGTCTAGAAATATACAATTTCTAAATAAAAAAAAGTGGTAATTAGTAATAATGTGCTTTGCTTTGGATATTTCATTCGTTCTGGTGACAGTAGTAAATTTTCAAAAACGAAACCCAATTAGTAATTTTTTATGCTTTTTAGAAATTTTGGTTCTACGTGGACCTTTTTCCAAAACTCTACTCCAATGTTTGAATACGTTTTACTTCTTAAGCGCAAGTTCGCTCAGAAAGTGAGATAGTTGGGGATACAGAAACTGCACACACACACACACACACACACACACGTGTGTGTGTGTGTGTGTACATCTCTGCACACTAAATAAAATATGTTTTATAAATATATCTTTGAACCTCATACTCACACATCAGTCAGTTCCCTTTTTCCTTGAAAAAAAAAAAGAAATTTAATTCACGTCATTAGAAGTGTAATATTTTCGTAATAATTTAGTTTTCCTTTTAATTTTTACAATGTTCGATAGAGAAATCTTTCTGCGTTCGTCTAATTTAATTAATTACTTCAGTCATCTGCTACAAGGAAAGGAAGATTTTTTTTTTTGTCGTAAAGCAGACGACGATTTCGACAAATCTGAAGTTTTGACTGAAAAATAGTTTTCCAGCGTTATAATCCTTGAAGTTGGCATCGTTTGAATTCGAGCATAATCTCTAACATCAATTGTATAGTAAAGCAAGAATTAGCATCTGGTGCAGCAGCTGCTCGCAAAACATTAGAATTAAATTGCTTATAATTGCGGAATAAAGGCCCAGCTTTAACCAGAAATTCGAATCTAATGCGTTTTCCTTTAAGTGCCTCGATTCAATTAGTAAAGATCCAAAGGGATCAAAATTTGTGCGTATTCTGTTTCCAAGTTTATCCTGAAGGTACAGACATACACGATGACCCAGAAATGTCCCCCCCCCCCCCCAAATGATTTGTGACAAGTTATTTCCGGAATACCTTCTTGTAATGATTGTAATTTTAATGATTGTAACGATTTGTAGTAAATTTAATAAGTGGCACCGAGAGAATTTTTAATGAACATTGGTTAATATAGCAGTTTTATAAATATTTCAAATTAAACTTTTTAATATAGTTTTTTATATAGTCGTTTTGGAAAGATATAATTTGAGATGTCTGTTGAATGTAACTTCTCAGAGTATGTAACTGTTTTTACATTTTTTGTGGGTGTTTCGGTTGGGAATGGGGGAAATTGGAGGAGGAAGTTGGGGGAAAACCCTCTACAAGGGTGCCATACGATCCCACATACGGGGAGTTGAATTCTAGATTTTGTTCAGTCAGGATCACAGGTTTTTGGGGCTCTCTCTCGGTGTTTGTTATGTATTAACGTTCACCTTTGCCCTAAAGATTTGAAATCCTTAAAATATTTAGTTATTTTAATAAACATAAACTCCAACCGGTAAGTTATTTCGTCAATTCTTAAGGTTGTGTCAGTGAAAAGTCGACTGGTAAAGCAGGACAGATATTCATTTACCTGTTGCACTCTTAATATATCGGCCAAATAGGCCCTTTAATAAATAAAACTACATTCTTCTTATTTTTTATCACCCTGTATATTTTGGTCGCAAAATTTCCTACAGTGCACACCATGTTTCAGGAATAAATTTCCTCATATTTAACATCAAAATCTGAATTGAAAATGTAAACACTGATTAAAACGCTCCTTTAAAGTCTAGATCCTTGCCGCCATGTATAGTTTGAAATTGTAATCCCCGTTTTTTAATATATTTAACTTTTAACTGTTTTAATTTTAATTTTAGTCTTGAAGTATATATATATACAGGGTGTACACAAAGTCCTTTCCCGATTATAAACTTTAATTACATGAAATTCAAAGAAGACAGTAATGCTTTGTTTTGTATGTTGTTGCAAAACATCATGTTTTTTTCCTTGACAATGTTTGGTGTGGATTAATGCATGATAGGGTGATAGGCTCATCCTTCTTTTGCTGAAAAGAATGTTACGGCACAAGTGTACCTGGACATGCTCGAGTTCTTTGTAGCCTCCCAGTTGGAAGACCTTCAACCATCCATCATTTTACAGCAAGCCACTAGGGTTTGTTAGTGTGTGAGTTCTTGAACACCACTTTTCCCGGAAGATGGATTGTGCGCGACGGGCCGGTGCCATGGCCTCCACGATCTCTCGATATCACGGCCCTGTACGTCTTCCTGTGGGGATATGTAAAGGATTATGTGTACCATACTCCTGTTGTTGACATTGACCCTCTTCGTGCGAGGATTTGAGCTGCCATCAACAGTGTCACGAGAGATATGCTAGCGAACATATGGCGAGAACTAGAATTTCGCTTGGATGTGCTACGTTTAACTAACGGCGCACACGTTGAGGTTTAATGAGAAACGTAATAAAGTTGATTTGTTATGCAACAACACTCAAAACAAAGCATTACTGTGTCGTCTTTAGATTTCATGTAATTAATTAAAGTTTGTACACCCTGTACAAATTATGCTGTTATCATTACTATTATAACCTTTAAAGACGAATAGCAACTGGGATGTGTGTGTGTGTGTGTGTGTGTGTGTGTGTGTGTGTGTGTGTGTGTGTTTATAACACTTGCCTTAAACAGTGATCTTTCAACTGCGGGAAAATTGGCCTTCTGAAAGATATCTTCTCATTGTGTAGTCTTAATAATAGACAAAACTATTACTTCAGAATAGCTAAACGACAGTCATTTCTTCATCGTTCCGTAATTAATGGAATTGTTTGTAGTGTGTGTGCAGAGCTGGGCAGTATTTAAATACATTTGTATTTAAATACGTATTTAAATACATTTGTGTATTTAGAACTGTATTTATAAATACATTGTTTTTCATGTATTTAAATATAGTATTTAAATACTTTAATGAGTATTTAAATACAATGTATTTAAATACTCAAAATATAAAAATGTAAATACTTTTACTGGTTTAATACACGTTCTGTACTAGCGCACAGTACGACGCGTCGACAGTGTAGTACAGCATGGTTCATGTTTCAACGTGTCAGTTCAATCAGTTGTGCCACTCTTAGTCGAAAGCGGTTGATTTCTTTATCGTGTGCGTGTTATGGCTTCAACAAGCAAATCCGGTGAATCAAACAGTGATATATCTGCAGATAACAATTTAGTGCACCCTCTGTTTGATGGAAAATACTTTAAAATTAAATAAATAAAAGAGAATTCGTAAGGTGCCTTATGCTTATGTTTACATCTTATGTTTACGTTTATGTCTCATCTACTCATTAATTGTTACTCATTTTGCAATGATATAATGAGTATAATATGTCACTGGTTGAACATCGTAAGTTCTAAGTTCTTTTGTTTTTGTTTTGGTCTAAAAAGGGAAATATATAATCGGAAATTAGATTGTACTATTTCTTTATCCTTTATCAAGCATTTTATATTGTTGTTACTCATGAATTAGTGAATGCATATGTTAAAATTTGTATGTATTTAAAATGTATTTACAAATGTATTTAAATACAATTGATGTATTTTGTATTTAGTATCTAAATACATTCGTAAAATGTATTTAGTATTTAGTATTTAAATACATTTCTCCCATGTATTTAGTATTTAAATACATTCAATGTATTTATTGCCCAGCTCTGTGTGTGTGTGGGGGGGGGAATGTCTTCTTGTTTACGGTGCGAAGAGTATTTTCATGTTTGCAACTCCTTTGACATCATAAAATTAGGACAATGTCATCCTCACCGGACGGAAGACGCTGTAATGTGCGTGTTTGTTTCTTTGAATGAGGAGTCATTTAACTCCCTTCGTAACAGCAAAGGTCATGTGACAGAGGGGGAACTACAGTTTTACGTGGGATTCGAACAACGGTCGCTAAATCACCCGAACGCAGAGGACAGTCATCCGTCCAACTACGACCCAGATCTAAAGTTGTTTAACTTCGCTGATCTACGTGAAGCGACGTTGCGATATGGCCCCGGAGTAGCTCCGACGTAGCCCCCGACGTAGCCTCATTTTAATGTGAAATGACGAAGAATCTTTATTCTTGACAAGCGTCCTCCCCCTCATCCTACAAATTTAAGGCCTATTTTGAACTATGTATTAGGGTGGAGCGAAAAATACTTTTTTTCTAGTATGAAGTTCTAATAGTAATAAAAAGTTGCATTTAGGGGACGATATATACGTGCCAAAATATGAGTTCATTTGTTTAATATTTTCAGCTGCCACCAGGGGGCTAAAGTTAACACAATTTTGGGTAAAAAGGAAAAAAATGCTTCTATTTTAGGTTTATCAAACTATTATAAAATTTTATCTTAGAATTATCTAATAGTTTGATTAAGATTCTCAAATGATAAGAATTCGTTTTGTAAAAATGCCTTTTCATATGCTTAATATCTTCAGCTGCCACAAGAGGGCTGAATTTAACTTAAAAATGACAATTAAGTATGATTCTGTATTTACTTGAAAAAGGGAACAGTAATAAATTAGGATGTCTCTCCTCCTTTATACTGGCTTGAGACAGTTAAGAAACGTTATTTCGTGCCTTAGCAGAGTTACCACCCTTTCCCCAACCAATCTCCCTCTAGAGAGGGTTCTTGCTGAAGACTATTTAGTAATTTGCTTTTGTGTCAAATTTTGGCTGTTTTTTCCTTGATTCTAATGTTACACGAATCCAACCGTCTCTGTTTGTAGGTCCGCAGACTGATCCAGCAGCGTCTGTAACGAGCTTGACGCATCTCTCTACGGCTTGTGTATGACATGGAAACTGAAATAATTCTGAATGAAGAGTAGTACCATGTTTGATGCATGATTCAATATCATCAAGAGAAACTCCTTTGGTTATCGGTGGTTCTGCTATCTGAAAATCTTGCCACATAATGAGATCTGTATAGTCTTTGGCATAAAAATTTATTTCTGGCACCTTAAAATACCTGATAACATCTGTTTCTTGAATGCATGCCCTTGCTTTTATGATACGTCTAAATCCCAACTGACGCACATGCTCCCTTTCATCAGCTATCATTGCAATGAGAATGTTTTCTTGATTTGCGTAATATGCATTTCGCTGAATGACTGAGTCATGTACTCTCCTAAGCTCTTCACGGAGATACCGGCTTCTTGCAATCATATGCCACATATGTTGAGCACCATATTGGCATAATGGTTTACGCTTTATCTGAAACCACATTGGTGCGTATACCCTAACAATGAAAGTAGCTAATTCTTGTAAATTGCCTGAACGATTCTCTGTGCTTGCATATAACCGCAGAGTCCTGTTTGCTGTGGTGAGCCACCTTGAATGTGATATATTGCCTGGACTCTTTGAGAATGTTCCACTTGATATAGCCTTGTGAATTTCAAGAAGGTATTTCTGGTCAGTACATATGTCATCTACATCAACTTCACACATGTCCTCTTGAATTTCAATGGGTTTGAAGTTAACTATGGGAAGCTTTTCACAGTCTGAAAGTGCTCGGCCAATTTCTCCTGAAAATGCTCTTGGTCCAGTAGTGGTACCATCCAAGTGATGAAACAGATGGCGCAATGGAAGTTCATTAAGGTGTAAAAGGCATATCAGCCACTGCAATGGCTTATTAAAGGCTTCTTCCAGTAATCTTATTGTGCCTCCAATACTACAGTTTTAACCACTGTCGAATCACAGCCAACTGCAACGATGTTCCCTATATCAACATTCCTTTCTTTCAAGCAATTCTCTAGCGCTGTGCAAATGTATTTAGCTTTGCCACTGGAAGGTGTCACATGTGCAAAGTACAGAGAGTGTGGTTCAGATATTATGCTGATATGCTCTTCGCGTTTGGTTCTTTGGTGGTTAGAGCCATCACTCTCCTGGACTTGAATCATTGTTTTATCCTTTCTGCCATCAAAGTATAATCCCCGCATGGTTTTTGGCTCTCGTGTCTGTTGTAGTTCCTTTCTCTGTTTTTGTCTTTCACGTCTTAGCTTACTTCTGTCTATAATATTCCCTTTGTCTTCGGGAGTAACAATTTTAAGATCTGCCAATACTGCAGAAGCAATAGCAGTCCCAGCTCTGTCCGACATTTTAAATCTATCACAAGTAATTGCTAATGAAGGCAGTGGCTCACGCATCTGTTGTTCTGATATTACATATTGAGTCGAGGTTGTATCTTCCTCATTATCTTCAGATATCTCTTCTAGTTGTTGAAGTTCACTTGTCTCTGTTTCGATTTGTAAGTTGGACGTATTGGTTATAGCAGCACTAGTTGTTTGTGAGGATTCCAGACGTGCTTTTTCCATTTCCTTTCGATGTTCTCTTGCTTGTAATCGTCTTGTGTGTGCTATGTCAATGCTTCCTATCACCACTATGCTGCGTGTTCGTTGGTCATTTAAAAATCCTGCTCTTTTGGAGGGACTTTCTTACTCTTTTCACATGAGCATCTCCTAAACTCCTTACATTTGCAGGTGCAGATGTCAAACAAAGTGCATTTTGAAGAGTTTTCAAATTCTTCAAGCTGATTTTTGTACTTAGGCTGATCCTTGCGTGACTTGTATGGCTTTAATAAGGACCTGTATTTATCATGGTACACTCGCATCATCTGTAAAACGCGTGTATGTGAAACTATTGGCAAAGAGGCCTTCTTCCAAATATTTTCTACCTTTTTGGAAACTGCCTCTGCTATTTCAGAAAATGAAGGCTCCTTGTTATTCATCTGCTCCTTCACTAAATGTTTTGTGAACAGGTAATCTTTCATAATGCAGTTATAAGTTGGTAGTTGCATATCACTCATCTCACAAGGTACTTCAAATATGGCACACTTCATATGTTCTCTAGTGAAATGTTTATATTTAGTATTTGATGCCATAATATTTTTTAAGAAAAATTCACAATCACAAAATATCCTGTAACATCAAAACATTATATAATTAATATATATAATATATTTTATAAGTATATATAATATATTATATAAATAAACTAAATTATATAATACATTATAACAAGCATTTTATAATAAAATCAATATTATCTCTATATAAATCACTTTAAAATAAAGTTTTATAATATTCCGATCATATTAAAAACTCTCCGATCAACTGAGCGACTAGGCCTACTACCTAAGAAGACAAGTGTTAACACACTGTTCTAATGACTCAGAAAGAAATTCCTTCACACCAAAACCCTCCCCCACAACCCTCCCAAACCCTCCCCCACAACATTCAGTGTAGTCTCAACATGACTCAGTTACTCTAAATTGTATTAACTTAAGCTCTCTTGTGGCAGCTGAAGATATTAAGCATATGAAAAGCATTTTTACAAAACGAATTCCTATCATTTAAGATCTTAATCAAACTATTAGATAATTCTAAGATAAAATTTTATAATAGTTTGACAAACCTAAAATAGAAGCATTTTTTTCCTTTTTACACAAAATTGTGTTAAATTTAGCCCCCTGGTGGCAGCTGAAAATTTTAAACAAATGAACTCATATTTTGGCAGGCATATTTCGTCCACTCAATGCAACTTTTAATCACTATTAGAACTTCATACTAGAAAAAAGGTATTTTTCGCTCCACCCTACTATGTATTATGTCTTTGTTTACAAGAAATTAACCTTCTATTTTCAGGATTGTGAATGTAGAGAAGCTGTTTAACTGAAATCCGAATAGTCATTGATTAAAGCATTAATTTTTAAAATACTGTACGTCTTCTTTATAATTTAATGTCAGGAATCCTCTGAAAATGTAACCTTGTAATTCATTTAATTTGTTCGCATAATGAGGCTTTTTTTTAATGCAGGAAGGAGGGGCCAAGGGCAAATGCCCGCAAAAGCGCCCCTCCCATAGAAGAAGAAGAAGAAGAGAGCCAAAATCAAGGTCCGTGGTTTTTGAGATGCCTAGACACTCTGCGTTTGAAAGATGGGAGGTCATAGACAGGAGGAAAGATGGATTGAGGAAGATTGTTCCAGAATTGACCGGTTCAGACACGGTAAAGTAAAACTTACGGACAAACATTTGCCATTTCATTGTTTCAATCTAAGCGAGCTTATTATTAATCAAAATTCAGCGGAACAAATTATTAATTAACCGTGAAAAAAAAAGCGTATCTTCATTTGATTTTACTTAATTGTTTTATTGCCGTTAGTCACACTTCGAATCCCACTTAATACAAACATTAATGAACTTTACCAATCTTAAGTACAGTATATTAACAATACACAAAATCCGTACAGCGTATTCAGTGACCCCAGGGTACAGTCTATTCAAGTAGTCCTGCATCGTGAAACTGTATTTTACCGGTAAGAAACAGCGAATTTCACGATACGGGAATTTTAAAATCGACTGTACATATAGCGAGTAATTTCATATACCCAAAATTACCGAGGTAACCCATAATCTGATATCACTTAAGTTTTTCTGATTTGTGTGTGTGTGTGTGTGTATATATATATATATATATATATATATCCCCGCGTACGTACGATAAAAATTCCCATAAATTGCTCAAATCTTTATAAACGGAATAGAATGCATAATTCTGCGTTTTATGATGTTTAGCTCATACATATAGTGAAAAGTGCGTGGAAAGTGAACCCTATAACTGCCAAGAATAATAGGATTTCCTAAAATATGGCCAACCTTCCATTATGAACCTAACTATTTGGTTTACACGAGAGGAATACTAAGTTTTGTGAATTATAAATCTTTATTTATTACTTTTTAAAAATAAAATTGCTGCACATTTTTTTAATTATTAGTGTACTTTTTCTAAGTTATATATATATATGCGGGAAGGAGGGGCCAAGGGCGAATGCCCGCAAAAAGCGCCCCTTCCATAGAAGAAGAAGAGAGCCAAAATCAAAGTCCGGGGTTTTCGAGATGCCTAGACACTCTGCATTTGAAAGATGGAAAATCATTGACAGGAGGAAAGATGGATTGAGGAAGATTGTTCCAGAGTTGACCGGTTGAGTAGATGAAAGACTGAAAATACCAATATATATATATATATAATATGATAATGATAGTGCTAAGCTTTATTGACAGGCTATAAACCCCATAAAATAGTACAATAATTTTTTAAGGTAATGAACGATAAGATAAATTAAACAATAATAAATTTAAAAAACTAAAAATTATGACTAAAATCGATATAAAAAGAAAAGACACGTTATGAAACAAATAATAAAAACTATCAAAAGATAAAACTTCAAAAAGAAAAAAAAGAAAAGAAAATTAAAAAGTACACGTATTGACAATACCATCATACGATAATGATACGTCATCATTGTCATTATGAAGATAATAATAATGACAGTAATAATGTTCGTTGGTAAGAGACAGATTTCCCCCACCTAAAAACAAGAAGGAAGATTGGTATTTCTAAAGGTAATCAACGATCCGACTATTTGAACGATGAATTTACGAAACAAGAAGAAATATATTGGGTGGTTTTTTTTTTTAAATACGTGACACTTTGAAAGGTTTGTATATTTATTTTATTAACTAAAATAAAAGTCTAAAAGTTTTGCTAAAAATTTTTATTTAAAAGCTAGTGTTTAAACAGAATCTATAATACGCGATAGAAGAATTTAAAGCATCGACTAAATGAAATTGCTCAGATTTCAACCAGATGTCCCTCTTCCAGAGCACTGCAAAATTTTGTTGTTCGTGTCTTGCAAAGCGTTAATGAGATGAAAGGGCATTCATTACATAGAACACATTTTGCATTAGAGGACTAATTCCTCATATATGTAAAGAAGGTACGGTAAAACTGTCATTCCTTTATTTCAATTAATAAAAGAAATAGAAGCCTTTCGAAATGTTACATAGTTTGAAAAATCACCAGATACAATAAGGATACGAGGCGTTCCGGACGACAATGACGAGCCCGCCATACGCTCAATTTTGGATACTTTATCCTTTCCTCTTTATCATGCGTATAATCTAATAACAAAATACCTTTAAAATGACATCAAGTCCGTCATATTCGAGAATATTTGATGATTTTACGGCCATTTATATTTTTAAAACGTTAACGCGCGTTTTCTCGAAACTTAAATTTGGCGCGGTCGTTACTGTCGTACGGAACCCTTCATATATAAAGGTAAAAAAAAAAAAAAAACAACACGATAGATACAAGCTTTATACAGTATATCTCAAGCGTCTCGAGAATTAATATCATCATCAGTGAACCAATTAAAAAAGTGGAAATTATGTTCAGTTTTTTATTGGTTTACTGATGATGAGGTTAATTCTCGAAACGTTTGAAATATATGAAGCTTGCATGTATCGTCTTGGGTTTTACCTTTATGTTTCGTCTTCGGTTTCCGAAGAATGTCAGAAGTACATTATATATCAGTGGCGTGCGGTGGGTGTGTCCACAGGGTAAGCGGTAGCTGCAAATATATAATATATATATATATATATATATATGTTAAACACAGACCGTGCATGGAACAAGAAACTCTTCTGGGAAAATTAAATCCACTATAGTCCGAATAAGTAATGGTAAATGACAAATACCATAGTTTTTCTTTTTCATGATGCTAGCCCGACGTGGGCAACGGTCTCTCGCAAAGAGACCCCATCAATATAGCTTCCTCACCAGCTATCTGCAAAGCAGACAGGATCCAGCTTTGGGACATGGACCTAGGGTTTAAAGCAAGCCTAGTCCCTACATTCAGAACCTCTATATAAGTAAAAGACTCGTTGCATTCACGTCGGATTGAATAAACAAAGAAAAAGGGTAACTATTGTATTTTTAGCCAAAAAAACAAACTTAAACCTCAACCGGGACATTGAGCGTCCACTTTTCAAGGCACGTAACACGTCCATTTAATATACGGTACACAAACTCAGAATGGTCCCCTGAGAAATTTATATGTTAAACACAGACCGTGCATTGAACAAGAAACTCTTCTGGGAAAATTAAATCCACTATAGTCCGAATAAGTAATGGTAAATGACAAATACCATAGTTTTTCTTTTTCATGATGCTAGCCCGACGTGGGCAACGGGTCTCTCGCAAAGAGATCCCATAAATATAGCTTCCCTCACCAGCTATATCCTGTCTGCTTTGCAGATAGCTGGTGAGGGAAGCTATATTTATGGGATCTCTTTGCGAGAGACCCGTTGCCCACGTCGGGCTAGCATCATGAAAAAGAAAAACTATGGTATTTGTCATTTACCATTACTTATTCGGACTATAGTGGATTTAATTTTCCCAGAAGAGTTTCTTGTTCCATGCACGGTCTGTGTTTAACATATAAATTTCTCAGGGGACCATTCTGAGTTTGTGTATGTATATATATATATATATATAATTATGCGGGTTGCTTCTACAGAGCTTCAATTTAATATTTAGGAGAAATCCAATGACAAGGAGAAATGTAAATGCCATGAAAAGTCTTCTTTATTGCGCAACGTTTCGAGCAATACGCTCATCTTCAGGCTGTTTAATAACAATGTGAAATTAAAATCAATATTGAATGAAAAACAAACAGAAATTTCTATAACCTATTCGTAAAGACAAATTTTAAAACTGAGAAAGAGGGTTAAGTTCTAAGTTATACAGATTTACATATAAAATTAAGAAGTTATTTTTAAATACATGTAGTAAATGTGAAATTAATACACTGGAAAAATTACCAATAGTACACTGGAACAATGGAGCTATCTACCTTACACAGCAGTATCCGAGGCCGACTAATTTGAGCTGAGGAAACGGGAACGAAGGATGGCGAGGGAGATAGGGGAAGGAGGGATTATAAGGAATTGGGGAAGGAGGAGGGATCATAGCAAATTGAGAGGGACGGACGATGAGTCAACATTCAGACTAGGGACAATGCTTTAATGAAAAGGGATTCTAAAATTCTTAGTGAGTTGGGACAAGTATTACAACCAAGAATTTTAAAATTGTCTAAAGTGACATCAATTTTGCATTTGATGCTATGTTCACGAATGCTGGAGGCTTCCTTAGTTTTTAAAATTTTACCTGTTCGGCCACTTATTCCCATATGCGAATAAAATCTAGCCCTGAGAGAGCGAACAGTGCTGCCGATGTAATTCCCAAGGAGACACCTGGGGCAGGTAAATAAATATACAACACCGCTCGCAACGAGTCAGGGGTTCGATCCTTCGCTGAGAAAAAGCTACCTAAAGACGTTTATTAATAAATATGATGCGGAAATCAGTATGATAAAAAAATTTCCTTAACAATTTTGTAAATTTAAGCTTAAATTCCTTATTCAAGGGACCCATTTCAGGTACCAAGAAATATTTTATATCCTTCGGCACTGTAATACATGGAAGTTGAGGGCTATAAACATTATTTAAGAAGGATCTAATTAGTTTGTCTACATATTGAACAGAAAACTATTATTAGTAAAGTATGATCTTAGATTATTAAATTCATCATTAAGTAAGGTAAAATTAGAGGTCAAATTATATCCTCTGAACAGGAGAGTTTTAATACAAGACATCTTATAGTTGAAATCAGTAAAACTAAAAAAATTCATGCCCAAACCAGTGAAAGTGGGTTTCCTATAAACTGATGTAGTAATAGAATCACCGTTTTTCGAATTAAAAGATCTAAGAAGGGGAGGGAGCCATTTTGCTCAGTTTCCATTGTATACGTTATATTGGGGTGCAAAGAATTTAGGAAGTTAAAGAATTGTTGCGCTTGTACCGCATTATCAAAGACTGCTATCGAATCATCACGAAGCGTCGATAGAAAATTGGCTTGAGATGAGTGGGGGATTGTCTAAAAATTACACTTTCTAAATGAGTCATAAAAAGTCAGCTGCTAACGGTCCGACTGGTGATCCCATCCCTACCCCATCAATTTGTTGGTAAACCTTATTGTTGAAAGTGAAATAGCATTGTTTGAAGACCAATTCTAAAAGTTCCTTCAAATGAGACAATGAAAAACCATGAAAATTATCAACTGAGCTAAAAACCCTATCTAAAATAATGGCAATAGTTTCAGATACAGGTACATTTGTGAAAAGTGACTTTACATCAAAACTGACAAAAAACTTTTTTGAATCGAAGTTTTTTACCAGGAGTTCTTTTTGGAATTCAACGAGTTATTTATAGTGTAAACTTTTTCGCAAAGGGGACAGGAGACGAACAACAAATTTTGCCAATTGAAAGGTGGGTAAGTTATACGAAGCTAAAATAGGACGGAGAGGTGTTCCAGCTTTATGGATTTTAGGCAGACAGTATAATTGAGCAAGATTAGCACCAGATGCGAACAACTGAGAGTAAGTATCATTTTTTTTATCTTTAAGACTTTAGTCGTGACAGAAATCTATTAACCTGGTCTTCTAACCTTACAATGACTTTATTTACAGGTTCTAGAATTTGTTTGAATTAGTAAGATCACTTAGGATTTCATTAGTTTTGTTTATGTAGTCCGATTTATTCAAATAACCACTCCGTTACCTTGTCTGGTCTAGTCACAACAATCTCCTGGTTCTTTGCCAAATTCTTAATACACTGCAAATCACTCTTCCTAAATATGAAAGATTGAAATTTAAGATTTCTAAGTTTAGAAAAAATTCTTGAGTTAAATTTGAGAACTGACATTTGAGATTATTGAAATCCCCCACATGGGGAACATTTTTCAAGCCATTGAAAATTTTTCAAAGTAAAGAAAAAACGAGGGCTTATATATTTGAAACAACGGAAGCTTAAATTGCAAACCAAGTGACAGTAAAAACTTTTCCCGAGGGGAGAGTGTGTAACTAGAAAGATTCGAAATTACCTTCTCTGAATTGAAAAATTTGGTGAATTCATTCCCAAAGCCTTTAACTTACGTTCATGTGTTTCCAAGATGGTAGAGTGAAATTTTTCTAGTTCACGTTGTACAAGAAATTATTAATAATAGTCCAACAACGACAAGGTATTTTTAAGAGTAGTTATATAATGCCCAAGAGACTTGTTATGCGAATCTGATATTTTGATTTTATAATTAATTTCATTATTTAATAAATATTCCAGGGACGATTGATAAAATTCAGAGTCATATAGATTATCACGGTAGAGTTTGAAGTAAACAAATTTCGGGAAAATCCTGCAAGTCCGACACATTTCAAGAAAATAACAGTCCAGTTTTGACTTGAGAAACTTTCGTGAAGTCTTCCAAACATGGCGATAAGCCCTGAGGCCATCTTGTCCATACCTTGAATATATATAATTATGCGGGTTGCTTCTACAGAGCTTCAATTTAATATTTAGGAGAAATCCAATGACAAGGAGAAATGTAAATGCCATGAAAAGTCTTCTTTATTGCGCAACGTTTCGAGCAATACGCTCATCTTCAGGCTGTTTAATAACAATGTGAAATTAAAATCAATATTGAATGAAAAACAAACAGAAATTTCTATAACCTATTCGTAAAGACAAATTTTAAAAGACTGAGAAAAGAGGGTTAAGTTCTAAGTTATACAGATTTACATATAAAAATTAAGAAGTTATTTTTAAATACATGTAGTAATGTGAAATTAATACACTGGAAAAATTACCAATAGTACACTGGAACAATGGAGCTATCTACCTTACACAGCAGTATCCGAGGCCGACTAATTTGAGCTGAGGAAACGGGAACGAAGGATGGCGAGGGAGATAGGGGAAGGAGGGATTATAAGGAATTGGGGAAGGAGGAGGGATCATAGCAAATTGAGAGGGACGGACGATGAGTCAACATTCAGACTAGGGGACAATGCTTTAATGAAAAGGGATTCTAAAATTCTTAGTGAGTTGGGACAAGTATTACAACCAAGAATTTTAAAATTGTCTAAAGTGACATCAATTTTGCATTTGATGCTATGTTCACGAATGCTGGAGGCTTCCTTAGTTTTTAAAATTTTACCTGTTCGGCCACTTATTCCCATATGCGAATAAAATCTAGCCCTGAGAGAGCGAACAGTGCTGCCGATGTAATTCCCAAGGAGACACCTGGGGCAGGTAAATAAATATACAACACCGCTACGCAACGAGTCAGGGGTTCGATCCTTCGCTGAGAAAAAGCTACCTAAAGACGTTTTATTAATAAATATGATGCGGAAATCAGTATGATAAAAAAATTTCCTTAACAATTTTGTAAATTTAAGCTTAAATTCCTTATTCAAGGGACCCATTTCAGGTACCAAGAAATATTTTATATCCTTCGGCACTGTAATACATGGAAGTTGAGGGCTATAAACATTATTTAAGAAGGATCTAATTAGTTTGTCTACATATTGAACAGGAAAACTATTATCAGTAAAGTATGATCTTAGATTATTAAATTCATCATTAAGTAAGGTAAAATTAGAGGTCAATTATATCCTCTGAACAGGAGAGTTTTAATACAAGACATCTTATAGTTGAAATCAGTAAAACTAAAAATTCACATCATGCCCAAACCAGTGAAAGTGGGTTTCCTATAACTGATATAGTAATAGAATCACCGTTTTTCGAAATTAAAAGATCTAAGAAGGGGAGGGAGCCATTTTGCTCAGTTTCCATTGTATACGTTATATTGGGGTGCAAAGAATTTAGGAAGTTAAAGAATTGTTGCGCTTGTACCGCATTATCAAAGACTGCTATCGAATCATCAACGAAGCGTCGATAGAAAATTGGCTTGAGATGAGTGGGGGATTGTCTAAAAATTACACTTTCTAAATGAGTCATAAAAAAGTCAGCTGCTAACGGTCCGACTGGTGATCCCATCCTACCCCATCAATTTGTTGGTAAACCTTATTGTTGAAAGTGAAATAGCATTGTTTTGAAGACCAATTCTAAAAGTTCCTTCAAATGAGACAATGAAAAACCATGAAAATTATCAACTGAGCTAAAAACCCTATCTAAAATAATGGCAATAGTTTCAGATACAGGTACATTTGTGAAAAGTGACTTTACATCAAAACTGACAAAAAACTTTTTTGAATCGAAGTTTTTACCCAGGAGTTCTTTTTGGAATTCAAACGAGTTATTTATAGTGTAAACATTTTTCGCAAAGGGGACAGGAGACGAACAACAAATTTTGCCAATTGAAAGGTGGGTAAGTTATACGAAGCTAAAATAGGACGGAGAGGTGTTCCAGCTTTATGGATTTTAGGCAGACAGTATATTGAGCAAGATTAGCACCAGATGCGAACAACTGAGAGTAGTATCATTTTTTATTATCTTTAAGGACTTTAGTCGTGACAGAAATCTATTAACCTGGTCTTCTAACCTTACAATGACTTTATTTACAGGTTCTAGAATTTGTTTGAATTTAGTAAGATCACTTAGGATTTCATTAGTTTTGTTTATGTAGTCCGATTTATTCAAAATACCACTCCGTTACCCTTGTCTGGTCTAGTCACAACAATCTCCTGGTTCTTTGCCAAATTCTTAATACACTGCAAATCACTCTTCCTAAATATGAAAGATTGAAATTTAAGATTTCTAAGTTTAAGAAAAAATTCTTGAGTTAAATTTGAGAACTGACATTTGAGATTATTGAAATCCCCCACATGGGGAACATTTTTCAAGCCATTGAAAAATTTTTCAAAGTAAAGAAAAAAACGAGGGCTTATATATTTGAAACAACGGAAGCTTAAATTGCAAACCAAGTGACAGTAAAACTTTTCCCGAGGGGAGAGTGTGTAACTAGAAAGATTCGAAATTACCTTCTCTGAATTGAAAAAATTTGGTGAATTCATTCCCAAAGCCTTTAACTTACGTTCATGTGTTTCCAAGATGGTAGAGTGAAATTTTTCTAGTTCACGTTGTACAAGAGAATTATTAATAAATAGTCCAACAACGACAAGGTATTTTTAAGAGTAGTTATATAATGCCCAAGAGACTTGTTATGCGAATCTGATATTTTGATTTTATAATTAATTTCATTATTTAATAAATATTCCAGGGACGATTGATAAAATTCAGAGTCATATAGATTATCACGGTAGAGTTTGAAGTAAACAAATTTCGGGAAAATCCTGCAAGTCCGACACATTTCAAGAAAATAACAGTCCAGTTTTGACTTGAGAAACTTTCTTGGTACCTGAAATGGGTCCCTTGAATAAGGAATTTAAGCTTAAATTTACAAAATTGTTAAGGAAATTTTTTTATCATACTGATTTCCGCATCATATTTATTATAAAAACGTCTTTAGGTAGCTTTTTCTCAGCGAAGGATCGAACCCCTGACTCGTTGCGTAGCGGTGTTGTATATTTATTTACCTGCCCCAGGTGTCTCCTTGGGAATTACATCGGCAGCACTGTTCGCTCTCTCAGGGCTAGATTTTATTCGCATATGGGAATAAGTGGCCGAACAGGTAAAATTTTAAAAACTAAGGAAGCCTCCAGCATTCGTGAACATAGCATCAAATGCAAAATTGATGTCACTTTAGACAATTTTAAAATTCTTGGTTGTAATACTTGTCCCAACTCACTAAGAATTTTAGAATCCCTTTTCATTAAAGCATTGTCCCTAGTCTGAATGTTGACTCATCGTCCGTCCCTCTCAATTTGCTATGATCCCTCCTCCTTCCCCAATTCCTTATAATCCCTCCTTCCCCTATCTCCCTCGCCATCCTTCGTTCCCGTTTCCTCAGCTCAAATTAGTCGGCCTCGGATACTGCTGTGTAGGTAGATAGCTCCATTGTTCCAGTGTACTATTGGTAATTTTTCCAGTGTATTAATTTCACATTTACTACATGTATTTAAAAATAACTTCTTAATTTTTATATGTAAATCTGTATAACTTAGAACTTAACCCTCTTTTCTCAGTCTTTTAAAATTTGTCTTTACGAATAGGTTATAGAAATTTCTGTTTGTTTTTCATTCAATATTGATTTTAATTCACATTGTTTATTAAACAGCCTGAAGATGAGCGTATTGCTCGAAACGTTGCGCAATAAAGAAGACTTTTCATGGCATTTACATTTCTCCTTGTCATTGGATTTCTCCTAAATTATATATATATATATATATCGCTTTGCGCAATATCAAATAAAAAATAAGTGAATTTGGCTTAAATAACTCGATCACGCTGATTGCAGTAAAAGTATTCATTTTTGCATAGCACGTATAGTTTTTGAGATATAAACCAACAAAATATGTCCTTTGAGACTCATTTTTAAGGATATATAGACAGAAAACATGGATAAAGCATATCAAATAGCCGAGGTTTCATTTATAGCTCGCATTAGGAGCATCTCCATTCAGTGTTCAGCAATAGTCTGCCATCATACTTGGATTCCACTCGCTCTGGTAACGCTTTTTCCATAACAACAATGCCCTGATGAAACCTTCCGCCATGCTCATCACTAACATGATCACGGTTGGCTGGGAAGAATTTTAAGCGGGAATACAGAAAGTGATATTCATTTTCACGCTACACTACAAAAATTACAGCTACACTTACACGGATGTTATATGCGTGAATTTGAATCTTAGCTAACATGAATTTGAAAGTAATTTGCTATTATGAATTTGATTAGGAAAAGGTACATGTTCTCCCTGTGTTTGAGTTGTAGGTATATTTCAATCCCGGCTCCCTTTGCCTCTTTTTTAAGATCTGAATTAAGCGTCGAACTTAAGTAGTAGTATGCGTGGTTGTATGAACAAATGCAGACTGGTTTTGTTATGTGTATAGCAAATTCACAACAAAATCACAGCGAAAGACCACGTCTCCACTCATAAAGACAGCCTATCATCTTTATTTCGGTTACAAAATTGGAGATCAGGACAAAAGTTTGGCTCCTCATATATGTTGCATTTCATGTGCAACGAATATCAGTCTATGGTTAAGAGGAAAATGCACTTTAATGTCTTTTACTATTCCGATAGTGTGGAGACAGCCAAAGGATCATGGCGACTGCTACTTTTGTCTCACGAAAATTACTTGGTTCTCTTCTAACAATAAGCTTGGTATCCATTACGTTAATGTGCCTTCTGCTATTAAGCCAGTTAGTTCTTCATGAGGAAGAATTGTCAATTCCAACTTCACCGGAAACTTGGGAAAAACAACGGTACTTTGATGAAGATATGCCAATAGTTGAAGAAGACACAATATTATACAATTTTATATATTCCCACACTGTTATTGAAATTATTTTTAAAATGGATAAATGAACATTCTAGAATATTCCTTTCAATTATATCTCTGTTTCAATATCAGTGCGGGAATGTATAAAATTGACAATATCCTGTTAAAATACCTTTTGCGGCCAATGTTCCCTCTAAGATGTGCGCGTGTGCGCGCGCACACGCGTTGTGAAACCCGCGCACACAGCAAAATAAAATGCGCACAGGCTCAAGCGTATCATAAGTCACGACAGTAAATGAGGTAATTTCAAAAATTTCATTTTAATGAATTCTATAAAGAACAAATTAAGAAACCGCTTGAAAGAAAATCATTTGGACATGCTCATGCGAATTAAAAGTGACCTGAATGATGACGGATGTATTAATCTTCATAGAGTTTATTTGGAATGGGCAAATGCTAAATATCGTAGGGAGAAATTATAATCATACTTAAATGAAAGGCACTTTCATTTAATGTTATTTTGATTATATTTTATTTTATTGAATTTTATTATTTTTATTTTATTCCTATTTTGTGAATGGATAAAATCCTGTATTAATCTTGATAGTCTATTTTAAATTGCTAAATGCTAAAAATTGTTTGGAGAAATGATAACTAAAATAGTCATTTTCAATTAATGTTATTTTTATTTTATTTCTTTATTTTGTTGAATTTTACTTATTATTTTTTATTTTATTCATATTTTTAGAATGGATAAAATGTTTTCTTTTTAAGAATATATAATATTGTAAACAGTTTTTTAATATTCATTTAATAGTACCGTAATGATCGAGCTATCACCTTATGGAAATAATATTTATTAACTATTTAATATTTATATATATTTCATTTTGAAGATAATTACGCTCAGAAAAGTTTGCACAATTTTTCACCATGAATCTAAATGTAGACCCAACGAAAATTTCTTGAGCACACGGACTAAAAAAAATTAGAGGGAACATTGCTTTTGCCTCTAATTAACTCTTGTTAATCATGTGCTAATCTTTTTATTTTTCTGTCCCGCTATACATATGTATATATTTTTGTCATATCGCCTTCTCCCTTCATTCCCTGACGAGGTGTACTTCTGAAAACACGAAAGGCCTTCGAATTATTTTTCTTTTTCCTTGTGAATAAAAAGGGTACATTTTAAAAAGGTTATAAAATCAACATTTGTCATTTAATTTTAATAAAACTTCTATACAATAAAACATGTATTTATCTATATGCAAACAAGTTTTCAGACTAAAATATCAAATAATTCAAATTCTATCAACATTTAACGAAAGAGTATGATTTTTCTACTTAACACGCAAAAATTATTAAACCTTTTTAATGTTTTTTTTTTATAAAAATAATTTTTAATGTAAAATTTACCTGAAATTATTAAAAAAATTGTTCGAAATGCTTTCCTTCCATTTCAATAACTTTTTTATTCTTGGCCGGAATTCATCTATGGCTCGATATACTTGTTCCTGTGGAAGCTCTTCCCATTTTTGAATGATAATCTCGCGTAAATGAGCGACATCTTTTATCCTAGTCCCGTAGACTCGCTCTGCTAAGTTCTCCCATATTCCGGCCAAGAATAAAATAAGTTATTGAAATGGAAGGAAAGCATTTCGAACAATTTTTTTAATAATTTCGGGTAAATTTTACGTTAAAAATTATTTTTATAAAAAAATATTAAAAAGGTTTAATAATTTTTGCATGTAAAGTAGAAAAATCATACTCTTTCGTTAAATGTTGATAGAATTTGAATTATTTGATATTTTAGTCTGAAAACTTGTTTGCATATAGATAAATACATATGTTTTATTGTGTAGAAGTTTTATTAAAATTAAATGACAAATGTTGATTTTATAGCCGTTTTAAAATGTACCCTTTTTTATGGCACACCGTTATATATAACCTTTGGTTTGGTTAGCTTCCGCCCGAATTGTTCATTCTGACGAAGGTCAAGCTTTTCACTCCACCTTAGATCTGCAGTTTAACGTGGAATCCGAACCACGCCCCATCAGCAGCCCAGTGTCTTAACCACTAGGCCACCTACGGTACCCATTTATCTACCAACCACTTTCTTTATTGTGTGGAAGGATGAACAGCTGGGTTTTGCTGCGCGCCGGCTGCCGTCGGGTCTCGAACCCGGGGCCGATGGATTCGTAGTCAGCGACGCTAACCACTACACCGAGGCGCAGTATATATACAGGGCGTCCCAAAAAATGTATACACACTTTAACAGCTGATAGCTCAATTGATGTTTCTTTCTTTCCAAGTTAAACCCATAAGAATTAATAATGGCAGTCAGACTAAGCTTTGAACAAAGGAAATTCATTCTAAAATGCTACTGGAAGTGTGAAAACGCAGTTGAAGTGCAAAGACAGTTTAGGAGGGAGTTTCAAACAGATCCACCAACGCGACTTACCATCACTCGAATTAGAGATAAGTTTGAAGCCGATGGAACTTTCAGCAGTGCCTGGACCAGAACGGACGTCAGTTTGAAAACAGGCGTTGACAAAACAATTAAATAATGTCTGTAGATTCTATTACATTTTGAAAATGAAATGTATTTTAATAAACACTGCCTTTATAATTATTTAAAGTGTGTATACATTTTTTTGGGACGCCCTGTATATATATATATATATATATATATAGTCTCGATGGTGTAGTGGTTACCGTCGCTGACTACGAATCCATCGGCCCCGGGATCGAGACCCGGTGACGGCAGGCGGCGCGCAGCAAACCCAGCTGTTCATCCTTCCATACAATAAAGAAATTGGTTGATAGATAAATGGGTAGCCTAGTGGTAAGACGCTGGCTGCTGGTGGGGCGTGGTTCGAATTCCACTTTAAACTGTAGGTCTAAGGTGGAGTGAAAAGCTTGACCTTCGTTAGAATGAACAATTCGGGCGGAAGCTAACCAAAGGTACCAAAGGTATAATCTCCAAGTATCGTCAATAGTAAGTCACCTTTTTTACCAATTAGGTTGAACTCTGTAAATAAATTGGATTTTCTTGTACGACCTGTCTTTTAAAGTTAGATTAACCTAACCTAACCTAAAACAAATTAGAAGGTGTGTTAAGTCTGAGGAAGCAAAAAAGACGATTTATTCGACTTCGAGCTTTTTTAATTAAAATCCTAACGCGGGTGAAATTCAAAAAAAAATCATTGTATACGGTTAGAAAAGGCATTCTTTAAACTTTCTTATAACACCCCCTCCTCCTACTTTAACAAAAACGAAAGTGATTAAAAATTTGAAAATATAAAATTCATTATCTGTTCGACGTATTTGGTAAAAAATGGTCACGGACAAAAATTTACACAAATGTTCGACCAATTTGGGCGCAGCCTATAGTTTCAGTATTAGTGTAAGTGTGGTAGGATTCTTCCATTTATTATATAAAATTTATTATTCCTACTTTGGTTTAAATCTTATCTGAGGCCAGGTGCGCTTACAGATAATAAAACATCAATCAAATTATTATGGATCTCTAGACATCTCTTTCAGTATTGTGGGAAAATGTCTGATAACGCTCTGCACCACGAAGTGAACTTAGTGAACATTGAATTAGGAATCCAAGTACTTACTCCTTAAACACGGCAACGGAAGAAGAGAGATTGCAATAGAGCTCAAAATATCCTTGAGATCAGGAAAGTGGCAATTTGTCTACTCGCAGCAGTCAAAGTTGGCCTAGAACAATTATTGCAAGACGCCAATCGCATTATTCAAAGATTCTCCTTAGCAAATCGTTTTAAGATGGCTTTAGAGATAAAGTATACGCAACTACTCAGGAGGACCATAGAAAAGCTGTAAGCATGTCAGTCCACTGACTGTGATAAGAAGGTTTGAAGAACGTGGGCTACCAGGAAAAGTTGATGTCAGAAAACTGTATATTAGTAAAAGAGGCTTCAGGTTGCTAAGGAATGGTTCCAAAACTGAAGATTTTGGGAAATTAAAGGCTTAGGTTTAATAGACGACGTAACCCTGAAAGTTTTTTCAATCTACTGCAAACATATCAGTAAGAATGTGAAACATGGTGTTGTTCTGTTATATTGTGCGGTTACTCCATTTTAGTTTGAGTGAATGATTTCGTAAAAATGATAGGAATAAGAAGCTCTACTAAAGAATTTTGATTGAACTCTTGAGAGGGGATTCACTTCCCAGTAAGACAACGAGCCAAAACGTTTTGTAATATTCAACAAGGGTTGCTTGGAGAGGCAGGAATAGATTGGGAAATTCCAAGTGCTGAAGTTTTCTCTACATAGTCTTGATCTATACCCGATCTTTAAATTTCTTCACCAGTGCTACCATTGCTTTCTAACCGGGCATACGATACGTTGGATTTTTTCGGTAACTGGATGGCTAACCGTCTTTTCCGTTCGAATGATGTTGTTGGATCTTGCGTAACAAGCAGAGCTTTCGGTTCCCTGCCCTACGGGCGGGGCTTGTGCTTCGCAAACTCGCCTACGGCGAGGGCACGTTAGGGTTACTCCTTTGGGGGTAGGTCATTCTCCTTCTTTCCCCAAAATCCCCTCTCCCCCTTTATGCAACTTGGGGGCTAACCCCGACCCCTTTGTGGCATAACCCCGTCCCCCATTACCCCAACCCCCCTTGTTGCGTAAAATGGTTGAAACATTGTGGGTCATTGTTTTTCATCCAAAAAATGGACCAATTTGTAGCGGGTTTTTTTAAATGTTTAAGGAAACTGTACGTTTCCTTCATCCCATAACTCTTGCAGTCACGGAGGTTAAAATTGAACAAATATTTCTATTTAAACAATTGAAAACCACTCCACAATAGCATATTATTTCTCTTCACTTATTAGGTAAGAGACAAAATCTCGCATTACAAAAACACTTAAACTCAATATGACCCCATAATCTAATTCAAATTTTGTATTTTTACCTCATTGGCTTTCTAAAAAAAAAACAAAAATAAAAAAGATTCTCGGGAGAACATTCAATAAGATAATAAAAAAGATCTCCCAGGAAAGCGTATCGTGGAAGTAAGCTGTAAAAATTACATTGGAACGAAAATTGCAGTTAAAGTCCTTTTTACGTTGTTAGGAAATTTTTGTTTTGAACTCAAATACGGGATTACGAAGTAATTTATTTCAGTCTTGCTGAGTAACTTAAGAGGATCATATTCTTATGATCTCGTTAAATGACGTAAGCACGATGAGGTAAAATTGAATTATATTGACGTTTCGTGAGATGAAAGAAAAAGATCACATTTGTCATTCTGAGAATTTCCACTCTACTTGAAAGAAAGGCAACGTCGCATTGACATTCCACGTATAACATCGGTTTTATCATGCTGAAAAGAGCCTATATAGGCCATTATAAGTCATTCTATTTATTTATCCTGCTGTTTTTTAAGTAAACGATTTTGTTGACTACATTATCAACCAGTTATGACAATATCCTCCTAACAAAGAAAATACGATGTATGCCTATAATTGTTGGTATCAACATAATTAATTTTTTTTATTATTTTATTGCGAAAATCCGAATTCGCTGGGTGTGTATATGTATATATATATATATATATATGTAAAGAACGACGCTTGTGTAGAAGAGTGTTCCGTACAAGATGAGGAGGGAGAACGAGCAAATGAAAAATGAGGTACCTCCCAGGAATCGAACTCGGGATCATCCAATTACCGGTCGGATATGTTAACCACTACACCAAGGACCCCGATTAGTCAGTACTCGTAATTCTCCTACATTTGTTCGTTCTCCCTCCTCATCTTGTGCGGAACACACTTCTACACAAGCGTCGTTCTTTACATTAATTATACTGTGTGTTGTTTGCAGTTAAAAAAAAAAAAATATATATATATATATATATATATATGATGACTAAAACCACGAAGGAAAGGAAACACAGAATGGTGCTCAAGCGCTTTCGTCTCATGACATTCTCAGGAACACTGAAGTACATAAAGAGTTACAGCCTATATATAGGTTACAGGAAAAAAAAAATATATATATATATACAAACGGAGAAATAAAAATTAAAAATTAAAGGATTGTGGGAGGAGCATACAAATTTGTAAGGAAAAACTACCGATTTTTAGCACAAGATCAAATGAATTGTTTCCAACCAATGTTATATAAAAAAAAAAATACAAATTTATACTGGAAATCTGCCCGGGTTTTAGCACTCTGCCCTTCTTGTTTAAGGTTCGATGTATATAAAATAAATTGAAAAATAAAGTTATTAGAGTAGCATACAAGTTTACCAAAGATTTAGCGTTCTACCCTTCTTATCTAAATCTGTTCTGAAGGAATTCAAAACAACAGGCTCGAGTTGAAAAAGACCTTTGCTTATGTTGAAGTTATTTGTAAGTTGGATAATGGCAGACTCAAGAATATTTCTATTAACAATGTTGCTAGAGTGAAATAAAACTGAAGCATTATTCCAATCAATACAGTGGGATAACTCTGACAAATGGACAAAAAGGGCACTGGACGACTGCCCTGTTCTAACGGAATATTGATGCTGTTTTATACGTGTGTGCAAATCCTTTCCCGTCTGACCTATGTAAAAGGAATCACATTGTTTACAACCAATTTTATAGATAATGCCTGAATTATAATTATTGGTAGGGCTATTTTTTACTATATTTTTCACAATATTGTTATATGAAAATACTACATTAATATCCAAAAGTTTAAGTACATTAGCAATGCCTAAAAAGCCCGGGAAAAATGGAAGTACTAAAATATTCTTTGACAAAGTGCGAGCGTTATTATTCACACGATAGAAAGTTCGTTTTGCCTTGTTGAGACAAGATTCCATAAACGCAGATGGATAACACAGATCACTTCCAATCGTTGATTTTTTCTAATTCGGCATCGATGTATTCCGGACTGGCGATCCTTAGGATCTTAGATCTTAGGATCGCCAGTCCGGAATACATCGATGCCGAATTAGAAAAAAATCAACGGTATTGGAAGTGATCTGTGTTATCCATCTGCGTTTATGGAATCTTGTCTCAACAAGGCAAAACGAACTTTCTATCGTGTGAATAATAACACTCGTACTTTGTCAAAAATATTTTAGTACTTCCATTTTTCCCGGGCTTTTTAGGCATTGCTAATATACTTAAACTTTTGGATATTAATGTAGTATTTTCATATAACAATATTGTGAAAAATATCATAGTAAAAAATAGCCCTACCAATAATTCAGGCAGGAAAGGATTTGCACACACGTATAAAACAGCATCAATATTCCGTTAGAACAGGGCAGTCGTCCAGTGCCCTTTTTGTCTATTTGTCAGAGTTATCCCACTGTATTGATTGGAATAATGCTTCAGTTTTTTTTCACTCTAGCAACATTGTTAATAGAAATATTCTTGAGTCTGCCATTATCCAACTTACAAATAACTTCAACATAAGCAAAGGTCTTTTTCAACGCGATCCTGTTGTTTTGAATTCCTTCAGAACAGATTTAGATAAGAAGGGTAGAACGCTAAATCTTTGGTAAACTTGTATGCTACTCTAATAACTTTTATTTTTCATTTATTTTTATATACATCGAACCTAAAACAAGAAGGGCAGAGTGCTAAAACCCGGGCAGATTTCCAGTATAAATTTGTAATTTTTTTTTTATAACATTGGTTGGAAACAATTCATTTGATCTTGTGCTAAAAAATTGGTAGTTTTTCCTTACAAATTCGTATCCTCCTCCCACAATCCTTTAATTTTTAATTTTTATTTTTATTTCTCCGTTTATTGTATATATATATTTATTTATTTATTTTTTCTGTAACCTATATATAGGCTGTAACTCTTTATGTACTTCAGTGTTCCTGAGAATGTCATTAGACGAAAGCGCTTGAGCACCATTCTGTGTTTCCTTTCCTTCGTGGTTTTATTCATCATAAATATTTTTCACGTGTTACTTTCGTGAAATAATTTTCATATATATATATATATATATATATATATATATATAGTTGGGAGTGTTTGCGATATAAACTTAGACTTTTGATAGAACATACAACCACACGTAAGTGGTTTTTTTTGTAGGTTAGGTTAGAGTAATTACCTTAGAACTTTTGCTTTCCCATGCTAAACATGGGACTAGTTCGTGTACTAGCATATAGTTATTAGATATTTAGATATTTGGGCGATTAATTTAGTAGCTGGAATCCATATTGGGCTAAAATATAAATCGCCCAACAGAGCATACAACCACATGTAAGTGTTTTTTGT
The DNA here is from genome assembly GCA_023014485.1 of Bathynomus jamesi. Classification (NCBI taxonomy): domain Eukaryota; kingdom Metazoa; phylum Arthropoda; class Malacostraca; order Isopoda; family Cirolanidae; genus Bathynomus; species Bathynomus jamesi. The sequence goes on along the minus strand of JAJOZX010006027.1, from coordinate 100,236 downwards.
AAGTTAGGTTAGGTTAGGGTAGGATGTGTTAGGTTAGGTTAGGTTAGATTTACTTGGAGCCCAATATGATTTCGGCTAATATAATTAATCGCCCAAATATCTAACTATCTAATGAGTCTACAGTATACGCTGCACGACTTAGTTCTATGTTTAACTATTATTTATGGATTTATTTAAAATTTTTACTTATCAGAACCACTTATTCCTGGCCTGAAACGCTGTTTGGAATTTATTGATCATTTTATTTTTTAAAAATAAAACAAAATTTTTTTTAACTATTATTCATTTTTACCTAAATATGAAACCTTTCTTCTGTCCTCTTAAATTAAGGCTTAAATTGTCAAAGCATTGATTGAATATATATATATATATATATATATAACATATAATATATATATATATAGAAACGACGTAAGTATAGAGGAGTGTTCTGCACACGAGTAAGAGAAATAACAAACAAATGAAAAATAAGGCACCCGCCCGGGAATCGAACCCAGGATCTTCCAATTGCCGGTCAGACGTGCTAACCACTACACCACGGAGCCACGATAGTCAGAAGTTGTAATTCTCCTACATAGGGCAGAAACCAATGCCTTGAGAGGGCACCCTCGCAAATCGTGAATATGTACATTTAACTGCAATGACCGCGCAGTATATTAACGTATAGAAACGACGTAAGTATAGAGGAGTGTTCTGCACACGAGTAAGAGAAATAACAAACAAATGAAAAATAAGGCACCCGCCCGGGAATCGAACCCAGGATCTTCCTCGTGTGCAGAACACTCCTCTATACTTACGTCGTTTCTATACGTTAATATACTGCGCGGTCATTGCAGTTAAATGTACATATTCACGATTTGCGAGGGTGCCCTCTCAAGGCATTGGTTTCTGCCCTATGTAGGAGAATTACAACTTCTGACTATCGTGGCTCCGTGGTGTAGTGGTTAGCACGTCTGACCGGCAATTGGAAGATCCTGGGTTCGATTCCCGGGCGGGTGCCTTATTTTTCATTTGTTTGTTATTTCTCTTACTCGTGTGCAGAACACTCCTCTATACTTACGTCGTTTCTATACGTTAATATACTGCGCGGTCATTGCAGTTAAATGTACATATTCACGATTTGCGAGGGTGCCCTCTCAAGGCATTGGTTTCTGCCCTATGTAGGAGAATTACAACTTCTGACTATCGTGGCTCCGTGGTGTAGTGGTTAGCACGTCTGACCGGCAATTGGAAGATCCTGGGTTCGATTCCCGGGCGGGTGCCTTATTTTTCATTTGTTTGTTATTTCTCTTACTCGTGTGCAGAACACTCCTCTATACTTACGTCGTTTCTATACGTTAATATACTGCGCGGTCATTGCAGTTAAATGTGTATATATATATATATATGTATATATACTGTATGTTACGCGTGATCGATGAAATTGCGCATTTCATGAAAAACGCAATATTTTTCGTTTTTCATGAAATGTGCATGGCGTATAAAATAAACTTTGTTCTGGTTTGCCGTAAAAATGCATCCTATTAGCTCAATCTTTGCCGATTTCATGAAAAACGCAAACTGAAATTGGTCACTTAACTGTCATTTCATCCTTTGCCGATTTCATGAAAAACGCACACCAAAATTGCGTATTTCATGAAAAATGCATTACTTTTGCTTATTTCATGAAAAATGCATTACTTTTGCTTATTTCATGAAAAATGCATTACTTTTGCTTATTTCATAAAAAATGCATTACTTTTGCTTATTTCATGAAAAATGCATTACTTTTGCTTATTTCATGAAAAATGCATTACTTTTGCTTATTTCATAAAAAATGCATTACTTTTGCTTATTTCATGAAAAATGCATTACTTTTGCTTATTTCATGAAAAATGCATTACTTTTGCTTATTTCATAAAAAATGCATTACTTTTGCTTATTTCATGAAAAATGCATTACTTTTGCTTATTTCATGAAAAATGCATTACTTTTGCTTATTTCATGAAAAATGCATTACTTTTGCTTATTTCATAAAAAATGCATTACTTTTGCTTATTTCATGAAAAATGCATTACTTTTGCTTATTTCATGAAAAATACATTACTTTTGCTTATTTCATGAAATTGGCAAATGGCCTGCGCATTTCATGAAAAACGCAAAATATTTCGTTTTTCATGAAATGCGCAATTTCACCGATCACGCGTAACACATATATATATATATATATATATATATATATATATATGTGTGTGTGTGTGTGTGTGTGTGTGTGTGTAGCGACTTCATTTCAGTGAACTTCAACTTCAATGCAAACAAAGGTTCGCTACATTTCACGCTATTTGCTTTTTCTCACGCGTCATTTCACGCCTCCTTTCATATCCCTTTTCTTTATTCATTACAATAAATATTTTATATTAATAAGTGTGCCCAAAATAATAGAATTCAGAGTATGAAAATCAATTTCTTTTTAAGTTAAATAAAATACATCAAGTAAATTTCTGCCTATAAATGTGCAGGAGAGGAAAAAAAACCTTAAAATTGAAATTCACCCACAATCCAAAGAAATATGAAACGAAATAGAAGCCGTTGTCATAGTAACCCATAACGTCACAAAATACCTAGCATTCGGTTGGTTCTCAGATTATTTATAATATTCGTTGTTCATTATTTTATATATATATATATATATATATTATATATATATATATATATAATATATTGATGAATAAAACCACGAAGGAAAGGAAACACAAAATGGTGCTCAAGCGCTTTCGTCTAATGACATCCTCAGGAACACTGAAGTATATAAAAGGTTAAGCCATATATAGGTTACAGAAAGAAAAAAAGAAAATAAATAACATACATACACACACCACATATATATATATATATACATATACATACATATCTATATATACAAATACATACATACATACATACATACATATATATACAATAAACAGAGAAGTAAAAATAATAAAAAATTAAAAATTAAAACCTTAAAGGATTACCAATGAGGCGTACAGATTGTAAGGAAAAATATCGATTTTTAGCACAAGATCAAATGGATTATAAAAATACAAATTTATACTGGGACTCTGCCGGGTTTTAACACAATGCTGCCTATGGTCAGGTTTCGATCTAAAAAAAAAAAAAAAAAAATGCAAATTAAAAGTTAATCGATTTTTAACACAAGATCAAATGGATTATAAAAATACAAATTTATACTAGAACTCTGTCCGGGTTTTAACACATTTCTGCCTATGGTCAGGTTTCGATATATATAAAAAAATAAAATGCAAATTAAAAGTTAATAAAGTAGAAGACAAGTTTACCAAAGATTTAATGTTTTACACTTCTTATCTAAGTCTGCTTTAAAGGAATTCAACATAACAGGATCGACCCCCATTAAGAAGGCCATATTTTCATCAATGTTTCTCCGCGCCCTTAGGATCGCCAGTCCGGAATACATCGATGCCGAATTGGAAAAAATCAACGGTATTGGAAGTGATTTGTGTTATCCATCTGCGTTTATGGAATCTTGTCTCAACAAGGCAAAACGAACTTTCTATCGTGTCAATATTAACACTCGTACTTTGTCAAAAAATATTTTAGTACTTCCATTTTTCCCGGGCTTTTTAGGCATTGCTAATGTACTTAAACTTTTGGATATTAATGTAGTATTTTTCATATAACAATATTGTGAAAAATATCATAGTAAAAATAGCCCTACCAATAATTCAGGCATTATCTATAAAATTGGTTGTAAACAATGTGATTCCTTTTACATAGGTCAGACGGGAAAGGATTTGCACACACGTATAAAACAGCATCAATATTCCGTTAGAACAGGACAGTTGTCCAGTGCCCTTTTTGTCCATTTGTCAGAGTTAGCCCACTGTATTGATTGGAATAATGCTTCAGTTTTATTCCATTCAAGCAACATTGTTAATAGAAATATTCTTGAGTCTGCCATTATCCAACTTTCAAATAACTTCAACATAAGCAAAGGTCTTTTTCAACTCGATCCTGTTATGTTGAATTCCTTTAAAGCAGACTTAGATAAGAAGTGTAAAACATTAAATCTTTGGTAAACTTGTCTTCTACTTTATTAACTTTTAATTTGCATTTTTATTTTTTTATATATATCGAAACCTGACCATAGGCAGAAATGTGTTAAAACCCGGACAGAGTTCTAGTATAAATTTGTATTTTATAATCCATTTGATCTTGTGCTAAAAATCGATTAACTTTAATTTTCATTTTTTTTTTTTTTTTTTTTTTTTATATATATCGAAACCTGACCATAGGCAGCATTGTGTTAAAACCCGGCAGAGTCCCAGTATAAATTTGTATCTTTATAATCCATTTGATCTTGTGCTAAAAATCGATATTTTTCCTTACAATCTGTACGCCTCATTGGTAATCCTTTAAGGTTTTAATTTTAAATTTTTTATTATTTTTACTTCTCTGTTTATTGTATATATATGTATGTATGTATGTATGTATGTATTTGTATATATAGATATGTATGTATATGTATATATATATATGTGTGTGTGTGTGTATGTATGTTATTTATTTTTCTTTTTTTCTTTCTGTAACCTATATATAGGCTTAACCTTTTTATATACTTCAGTGTTCCCGAGGATGTCATTAGACGAAAGCGCTTGAGCACCATTTTGTGTTTCCTTTCCTTCGTGGTTTTATTCATCATAAATATTTTTCACGTGTTACCTTCGTGAAATAATTTTCATATATATATATATTATATATATATATATATGTGTGTGTGTGTGTGTGTGTGTGTGTCTGTCCTCACCTCATTCATGAGCTGTCATATTAACATCAACATACGATACATACTTTGCACAACTTTTATCTCGAGGAAGGTAATGGAGTTATTTTGTTCTTTACTACTCTAATTTGTATGTTATTACAACCGTAAAAAGTACAATGTGCAACAAAGCCCTGGCCCTAATCCGAAATTACCAGCCATTTCAAACGCGCCTAACCTCATACGTAACACTGGTGAATGACTCATAATTTGTATAGCTCAAATTAATTTGTATTGCTCGCTTCAGAGGGCGCTGCGAGTCAATTTTTGGATGAATGAAATTAACTTTTATATAAGATTTGGTAAGTTATATAAGACTACAATTCAGATTACTATTAACGAATGTCTCCCAGTTAGGATTCCCAATTCATGGCCTAGCATTAATCTCACGAATGTCACCAGATTACTCGAAAAGCGACAAGACACGAAAGGATTTACGAGACTCTCTTCACTTGAAATGAAATCAGGCAGAAATACATTTTTTACAGTGACGCATTTGATACGACGTAGAAGTATAAAATTGACGTTCTTTTTCATGTTTAGTTTGAAATTACCTTTACAGTCATAGTGGTAATCGAAACATACATAAGAGAAACGTCTATAAAGACCTATTTCCAATAGAAGACTCACCTTTGGGTTACGTCGTGGCCATTGTCACCACACCGGCTCCCATCGATCAACAAAGTCAAGCGACATTGGGTTTGAATAGTAGTTGGATAGTGGGTCGTTCTCTAGGTCCAGATGATGTATCAACCCGTGGTTTGAATCTCACGTAAAGCTGTAGTGTAGGTCCCTTCTGTTATATGACGTTTGCTGTTACGAAGGAGGTTAAACAACCCCCCTAAACACAAGAACACACAGGCTAATAGTATGGGGGTGAAAAGGGGAGTGGAGAATGTGGGAGGTGGGAAGGGTGGCACTGGTACTGAGAGGGAGGAAAGAGGGGTATTCAAGAGTAAACTCTTTAAATCCCTTTAATCTATGAAGGGAGTCGTTAGTGTTTTGAATCCGTTAATGGCTTTTTAATCCCCAAAATAAAAACAGGGAAATATTAAAATTATTTTTACTAAGGTTTTACGGTTAGTATAAAAAATTATTCAACGTTTTTATGCTATATATCCTGAGAATGAGGTTAGACGAAAGCGCTTGAGCACTATTTCGTGTTTTATCATAATTTTACTTCGTGGTTATTTTCATCATATATATATATAATATATATATATATATATATATATATATGATACACACAGACCGTGCATAGAACAAGGAACTCTTCTAGGAAAATTAAATCCATTATAGTCCGAATAAGTAATGGTAAATGACAAATACTATAGTTTTTTCTTTTTCATGATGCTAGCCCGACGTGGGCAACGGGTCAGTCGCAAAGAGGTTCCAAAAATATAGCTTCCCTCACCAGCTATCTGCAAAGCAGATAGGATCCAGCTTTGGGACAGGATCTAGGGTTTAAAGCAGCCTAGCCCAGCTACATTTAGAACCTCAATATAAGCAAAAGACTCGCTGCCTTCACATGTCAGATTGAATACATCAAAGAAAAAGGGGTAACTATTATATTTTTAGCCAAAAACCAAAACTTAAACCTCAACTGGCAGAATTGAGCGTCCACTTTTCAAGGCATCATGGAAAAGAAAAAACTATAGTATTTGTCATTTACCATTACTTATTCGGACTATAGTGGATTTAATTTTCCTAGAAGAGTTCCTTGTTCCATGCATGGTCTGTGTGCATCATAAAAAGCCTCAGGGAACCATTCTGAGTTCATTCCCATCATGAAACGGACATGTTATGTCCACGTCGGGCTAGCATCATGAAAAAGAAAAAACGGATCAAATGTAGAATTCGGACCCCAGCCTTTTTTAGTTAGCTTCATAAGGCTAACTAACGAAAATATCATGACCTAACCTAACCAATCGTCAAGGGCGTACAGTTAACCTAACGATTGGTTAGGTTAGGTCGTGATATTTTCGTTAGTTAGCCTTATAAAGCTAACTAAAAAAGGCTGGGGTCCGAATTCTACATTTGATCCGCAAAAACTATAGTATTTGTCATTTGCCATTACTTATTCGGCCTATAATGGATTCAATTTTCCTAGAAGAGTTCCTTTTTCCATGCATGGTCTGTGTTTATCATAAAAAGCCTCAGGGAACCATTCTGAGTTCATTCCCATATATATATTGAGAACCTTTAAACGAAGGGATAGGAATGTAATGATTCCTCTACTGAAAACCCTGATCATACCCAAATTAGAATACTGCTCGGTCCTAACTTCCCCATATAAAAAAGAAGACATTAGACAGCTGCAGGGGATCATAGAAGCTTCACAACCAAGATCAATGGGTGCAAAGAACTAAATTACTGGGAAAGGTTACGAGAACTAGACCTATATTCACTGGAAAGGAGAAGAGAGAGATACACCATTATTTACACTTGGAAAATAATGGAGAAACTAGTCCCTAATCTTACTCTGAATCCCATAACTCCCCAAACAACGATGGAAAGTAGAAGCGGTAGACTGTGTCGTATTCCCAAATTGAAGGCGAGACAGGGAACATCCTTAACCCTGAAAGAAAATAGTTTTGTAGTGAGAGGACCAAAACTGTTTAATCAGTTGCCCAAAGACCTAAGAAACACGAAGGGAGTTGCAGTGGAAATCTTCAAAAGAAGACTAGACGCCTGGCTCAGAACAATCCCCGATGAGCCGGGCGTACCTAGCTATGTGAGGTGGAGAGCGCAAGAATCCAACTCACTACTTCACCAGGCCAACTCGAGAGGAGGGGCGACAAGCTTGACCTTCGCGAAATGAGAAATCATCGCGCGGAACCTTTGTAAGGTTGTAAGGTAAGGTATATATATATATATATAACCTTCGTGGTTTTATTCATCATAAAATTTTTCACGTGTTACTTTCGTGAAATAATTTTCATATATATATATATATATATATATATTTATATACACACACACAGGGTGGCGTAGTATCGCGATACATTTTCTGTATCTTGGATCGTATGAAAAGATACGATACAAATCAGTGTCAGTAACGACAGACTCAGTCAGTGATCTTTCCACAAAGCAATGAGAGAAGCAGTGAGGAAGAGGACGAGTTCTTTAGTTTTAAGAAACGAAAAATTTCTGAGACGAAGAACGAACCTCGTCAAGAATAATGTAATTATTTAGCGAATAATTCATCAGACATTCAACAATTACACACGTATCCTTTGATAAAAGAACTGTTCATAAAATACAACACTACACTGCCATCAAGCGCTCCGGTTGAGAGACTTTTTAGCAGAGCTGCAAATCTCTTTCCTTCAAAGAGAAAAGATTTCTGATGAATTTATTTGAGAAGTCACGGTTTGTAAAATTCAATAAAAATAGAAAGTAATTCACTTGTTTCATAATATGTCATATTATGTTATATATATATATATATATATATATATATATATATATATATATATATATCGTATCGTATCATATCGTATCGCGATACATATATTATTAATATATTTAGTATCGTAACAAGATACATTTTTGCCAATGCATCGAGTATCGTATCGCGTTGCTTTTTTTGGCTCCGATACAACACCCTATATATATATATATATATATATTATATATATATATATATATATATATATATACTGTATATATATATTCACTTAAACACGTGAAATGAACGAATGATGCAAACCCATAAGGAAAAAAATTATTTCAAGGCTTTTGTTTATTCAGCAGTACACCTCGTCATGGAATGACGCGGTGTATTGCTGAATACACGAAAGGTCTTGGAATAATTTTTTTCGTTTTCCTTGTGGGTTTGCATCATATATAACTACTATTGGTTGGTTGGTTGGTTGGTTTTTAAAAATAGGATAATACTAGCAAAAGGTCGGAGCTACGCGCCGATTTTGCTAGATCTGCGGTGCTTCGGCTGAATTGTGGGCCTACGGCGTATTTTATTTTGAACATCAGTAGCCCTTTATCTGGATATCATTCCTATTCCTCTCACCTTGGGCCTCAGTAATTGGGGTGCCTGCGGCCTTCCAGTTACTGGCAAACCAATTATTCATTCAATAAAACTACAGAAAAGAACGCAGCCATGAAAATCTAAAGCTTCACAAATCTTAATACAATGAGCTCGGATTTGAAGCCTAAGATTTTCATGACTGCGTTCATTTCTATAGTTTTATGGCCCGCCAAATCATAGTTTTCATTGTTTCGAGTGCATCAATAATATTGTTATAGTGTTCCATTAGTTGTGATAAGCATGATCTTCCTGACCGGAATCGATGTTGGTTGTCATTTTTTTTTCTGAGTTTCCCCATTAACCCCACCCCCTCCCCCATTACCCAACCCCTCCCCCATCCCTCTCCCCCATTTACCCCACCAATTTTTTTTTAGTTTCCCCATTAACCCCACCCCTCCCCCATTACCCCACCCCTCCCCCATTTTGTGCCAAAATTATGATTAAAAATGAAGAAATGGGAAGAACTGTACCCCTAAAAGGGGGGGCAGGATTTATGTTCGGGAATTTTTTTTAGCATGGGCACTGCACAATAAAAAGACGCATCGAATGGTGAAAACCGCATTGTTCTACACCAATTGTAGCGACCTGTAGGTGTGCGCAAAAAAACTGTTACATATATATATCTACATTATAATAATAGCCCAGTTTTGTTTGTTTGTTTGTCTTTCTGTTTGTTGCAGAATTGTGTCACGCTTTCAGAAATTGTGAGGAAAAAAAAAAATTCAGAAATTGTATTACGGGCGGCAATGTGAAGCTCAAGATTTTCATGACTGTGTTCTTTTCTGTAGTTTAGCAATGGGGGAAGGGGGGAGGTGGGGTAATCGGGGATGGGTGTGGTAATGGGGAGGGGTGGGGGTAATGGGGGAGGGTGTTAGCCCCCAAGTTGTATGAATGGGGGTGAGGAGGTTTTGGGAGATACCAGATTCAGAAATGTTGACACAATGTGAAGCTCAAAATTTTCACGGCTGGGTTCTTTTTTTGTAGTTTAGCCTGTCTAACCGTCAGCGAAGCGGCGGGAACTGTACTAGGTTCACATTTTTATGATAAGGTTCACATTTTTATACAGATTGTTTGAGCTGCTATGTTATATCTATAAGCATACACTTTATTAATAACATTTTGAAATTTTTTTACAGGTTTTGTATCAACTATGATACGTGTTAATTAAACTGATACGATTCCAAATAAATTAAAAGCTTTTGGAATAAATTTTTAGAATAAGCTTGCTCTTCTCCTACGTTGTCGTTCTCTTGCCAATCGTCTTCTTATTTCTGCAGCAGTCTCCATTTCCGTGGTTCATTTTTTTTTTGCCGTCATTCTTGACGGCACGGGTACACTAGTATATATATAAGGCTTCATTTCTGAAATAGTATATTAGATTAGAAGGAAAAAAGTTGAGGGAATGATTTTGGATTTGGTCAGGTTAGGTTGGTTAACAATGGACAGTAATTTGGGGGGCCTACGATCCCCCAATTACTGTCGGTTCAATTATTTGGTCAATAAAACTATAGAAAAGAATATATACACCTAGCGTTGTAATTACTGGGTCCGAAGGCCACACCACCGCAATACAACTATAGAAAAGAACGCAGCTTGAAAATCTTGCGCTTCACATTGTGTCAAGATTTGTGAAGCTTAAGATTTTCATGGCTGCGTTCTTTTCTATAATTTTATTGACCAAATAATTGAACCGACAGTAACTGGGGGACCGCAGGCCCGCCCAATTACTAGGGCATACGAGTCATACGACGAAAAATAAAAAACGATTTGAATAATTAAAATTTAGTACAATCAACCCACCTGAAGCAAGTGCTGGGCATAACAGCTAGTACACACACACATATATATATATATATGATGAAAAGAACCCTGGCTCATGTTAAAATTATTTGTAAGTTGAATAATAGCAGACTCAAGAATATTTCTATTAACACTGTTGCTGGATTGAAACAAAACTGAAGCATTATTTCAATCAATACAGTGGGATAACTCTGACAAATGGACAAAAAGGGCACTGGACGACTGTCCCGTTCTAACGGAATATTGATGCTGTTTTACACGCGCGTGCAAATCCTTTCCCGTCTGACCAATGTAAAAAGAATCACATTGTTTACAACCAATTTTATAGATAATGCCTGAATTATTGGTTGGGCTATTTTTAACTATGATATTTTTCACAATATTGTTATATGAAAATACTACATTAATATTCAAAAGTTTAAGTACATTAGCAATGCCTAAAAAGCCTGGGAAAAATGGAAGTACTAAAATATTCTTTGACAAAGTGCGAGTGTTATTATTTACGCGATAGAAGGTTCGTTTTGCCTTGTTAAGACAAGATTCCATAAACGCAAGTGGGTAGCACAGATGCGTCTAGTACGACTCATCGCCGCCGACTCATCGCCGCCAACTCATCGCCGCCAACTCATCGCCGCCAACTCAACTCCGAATGCACCGTTGCCAAATAATGTTTTGTATAATTTATTAATCTTTCTTTAATGCGATGATAGGTACTGAAGGAAATTAAAAACACTTGGAAGAACCATTGGACCTTTTCCAGCTTGTGTACCGTTTTTCATATAATTTATTTTTGCTTCTTTTCAGATCATAAATGAGTGATAATATCAATCTCTTTAGTTAGGCTTATAAGGCTAACTAACGAAAATATCACGACCTAACCTAACCAATCGTTAGGTTAACTGTACGCCCTTGACGATTGGTTAGGTTAGGTCATGATATTTTCGTTAGTTAGCCTTATAAAGCAAAAATAAATTATATGAAAAACGGTACACAAACTGGAAAAGGTCCGAACCATTGAAAACATAACTAATTATATTTATATAATATTTTATTTATATAATATAACCTAACCCAACCTAACCTAACCTAACCCAACCCAACCTAACCTAACCTAACCTAACCCAACCCAACCTAACCTAACCTAACCTAACCTTCACCAATTAACATTATAGATGCCTTATACAAAATACAGAAGAGTCGAGATATGTATCTCGAACAACTTGTAGGAGGTCATGCTCCACCTTCAAAGTTAAAAAAAATATCGTGATGCTGATGACCGTATATTAAAACTAGTTTTAAGCTTTGACCAACGATCACCATTAGAATATTTACGTGGGATTGCCTACAATTACCACTAATTAAAATCTGAACCTTTTAATCTTTTTTTAACGTAGTAGAATAAAGAGTTTCTAACGATTTTTAATTTTTTAAAGCTCTAACCTTCAAAAATAAATTTAATTTATTTTTTGAAAAAATGGAGTTGAGTTGGCGGCGATGAGTTGGCTGGAGTTGAGTTGGCGGCGATGAGTTGGCGGCGATGAGTTGGCGGCGATGAGTTGGCGGCGATGGATCGTCCCATCCCGAGCACAGATCACTTCCAATACCGTTGATTTTTTCTAATTCGGCATCCATGTATTCCGGACTGGCGATCCTAAGAGCGCGGAGAAACATTGAAGAAAATATGGCCTTATAGGAAAAAAACAAACAATTTGTCCTACGTACACTTGTCAAAGAATATTTTAGTACTTCCATTTTTCCCAGGCTTTTTAGGCTTTTAGGCTTTTGGGCTTGTCATTATCATTATCAAGTCTTGTTCTCACTTTTTATTCCTTTAGACCAGTGGTTCCCAACATGGGTTCCATCGCCCCCCAGTGGGCGTTTGAGAATCTTAGGGGGAGGGGGTGCTAGGAAACTTTAAACTTGTTACCTTCTGTCAATAAATCACTTATCACTTATCCTATTATATTATTATCTTTATGAGGGGGCACCAGCAAATATTGATGGACATAAGGGGGCGTTGGCCTAAAAAAGGTTGGGAACCACTGCTTTAGACGAAATACTTTAATTTATCCTTTATCCTTTAATTTATCATGACATACTAATAAAAAGGCCAGTCTGTCCAGCGCTTATATGAAGTGTTACGCCAATTTCTTTAAATTACGTAACTTTACCAATTGTTTTCTTTAAGAAGAAAATTGACCACGAACAGCTTTAACCAATAATTTGGATGGAATAACATCATTTCGAAATATCCATTCGTGTTCCGAAATGGGTGCGAAACAAGCAATACAATTTTAGCCTTATTACACGCAACCGCATTTTATATATATATATATATATATATATATATTTCATAATAAGATGTCCATTTTACTCCTATTTATAGACCTATTCAGAGCTTTCGGATACACTTCTTAACACTTAAAGCTAAATTATGACGTAAGAGGCGTTGCAGCAAATTCAATATAAACATACTTGCGTGGAATTGCAGTCATCCCATTTTGGATAATGGATGCGTGACTTCTAGATTAAATATCTCGTATGAAACGTCCCGCGGTCTTACGTTATTACTAATGAACATACATGACTCATAATTTACACAATGGAAAACATTTTCAGTATGCGAATGAGGCTCCTGTAGTGTATTATACGCAAACGCATAACGATATCAGAGCCCTAAATGAAGTTGTAAGCGCGGGCAAAATTACACTTTATGACCGACTAAATGGCAATAAATTATCTTGAATGGAAGAATGAAACAAAATTATACGTTAAGCGTATAAAAAAAAGAAAAAATTATCCAATAGACTGACTAGAAGAATCTTATTACGCAAATTACACTGGGGAACAAATTTCAAATTTTTGTCTATTGAATTAGATTTGACAGTTAGTTCTAGGTAATTTGGGTGCGCTGAGCACGAATTTTTTCTCGGTTTTGCTCTATCAGGTCCTGATTTTGCTCAACACCCCTCCTCTTTCGTCGTATTCATAAAAGGTTTTTTTCTCAATACTCGCTGTCTTTTTGCAGTTACACATTATGCAACTAGGTTTTTATCTAGGTATTTGTACCTATTGTTATGGTATTGTTGTATTATGTATATTTTTATATGTAACACCCTAAAAATATTTTTAATTTTGTCATTTTTAACCCATTTTAATATTAGTAAATTAAGCTAAAAATATCATAGAATTCTAAAATTTTCTCGAGCGTTCCTGTTCTCTGTAGAGTATTCTAGAGGGACAACTAAAATATATAAAAGCGACTCGTTTCCAGAGTTAATCAGTCAATTCAATCAGTCAGTCAGTCAGTCAGTCAGTTGAGTTAGTTAATTAAGTTTGGGCATTAACATAATTTTGAATTGGCATATGATTTAGTGAGTAATTTTGTCATCGTGATTTAATATAGTTGATTCAATTAGACGTAATTTATATTGTACCTACTCATCCGTGTTTCTAGTTTAATTTCATAGATTGTAAGTACCTATTTCACAATAAGTACCTATTTAAACTAATTTTTGTGTTTATATTTCAGATTTTCTTAAATTTATATGAATTAAGGGCTTTAAATACCTTTACAAATTGGCAGAACAATCAAGCAATATGTCATCAAGCACTAGAAGTTCAAATGCAAAAACAACCCTGATTCCTTCTGTTATATATGTGGAAATTTTACACTTCCACATCAACGAGCAAATATAACTGACTTCGTAAAAAGAGCTTACTTAGCTTATTTTGGCATAAAACTGGGGGGACCAAGATAAATCGTGGGCTCCACATAAAGCCTGCACTATATGCATTGAAAGACTGCGACATTGGACGAAGGGTTCGGATTCAAAAATACCTTTTGGAGTTCCGATGGTAAGTTTATGATTTCATAAAACTACGTAATTTAATCACTAGTATACTGTAACTTACCTAAATGTAATTGTAACTTAGGTACATAAACAAAAATTTACAGAAAATGTTTATAAGAATCTCAAATATTGCATAAGGTTGAAACACATAGAAATGTTAAATGTTTGGGTGATAACTTTTGATAAAATTCATAAAAACAAGTCTCTCGTCGCTTTTGTTAACGCTTTACAATTTTTTTCCATATCAGGTGTGGCGAGAGCCTACTAACCACGAGACCGATTGCTACCTTTGCTTTGTCAAGACTTCGGGCTTCACTAAGAAAAATAAACATTGTATCGAGTACCCAAATTTCGACACCGCGATACGACCTGTGCTACATTCAAATGAGATCCCCATTCCAAAATTTAAGGGTCTGCCAACTCAAGAATTAGTTGAAGATGTTCCTGAAAATATTGTTATGCACTTTGAGGAGTCAGACACCGATTTTGACCCCAGCGTATTTGAAAGTCAAAACGATCCGCAAAAGTTTAACCAGGCCGAGTTGAATGATCTTGTAAGGGATCTAAATTTGCCAAAAAAGGCTGCGGAAATTTTAGCTTCAAGACTTAAAGAGAAAAACTTGCTTACTTCAAACACATACATTTCATTTTACAGAAAAAGAGAAGAAGAACTTGTTAAATATTTTAGAACAGAGGATAGTTTAGTATATTGCTGCGACATAGTTGGTTTGTTAAAGAAGATGGGGGGTTGAGTCTTACGATGCAAATGATTGGCGCTTGTTTTTAGACAGTTCGAAAAGAAGTCTTAAGTGTGTGTTTGCATAATGGCAATCTATACGGCTCGATACCGATTGGGCACTCAACAAAATTAAAAGAAAAGTATGAACATATAGAAAAGGTTTTAAATCTTATCAAATATAGGGAGCACGAGTGGATCATATGTGTTGACTTAAAAATGGTTAATTTTCTGCTAGGACAACAAGGAGGGTATACTAAATATCCCTGCTTCCTTTGCTTATGGGACAGCAGAGCCAAGGAAGAACATTATTTCAAACAAATCTGGCCAGCACGAACATCACTTACTGTCGGAGAAAAAAACGTAATTAATCCACCTTTAGTGAGCAGAGATAAAATCATATTTCCTCCTCTGCATATAAAACTAGGCCTCATTAAACAATATGTAAAAGCTTTAGATACGAACGGCGAGTGTTTCAAATACATAACTTCAAAATTTCCAAGTTTAAGTTATGAAAAAATCAAGGCGGGAATTTTCGACGGTCCACAAATAAGAACAATGATTAAAGACAGCAATTTTCCTAATGTCATGAATGAACGCGAAAAAAATGGCTGGTTCTCATTCGTGGACTTGATAGAAAACGTTTTAGGCAATTATAGGGCAGATAACTACGAAGAAATCGTAAAAAAACTTTTAAGGGACTACAAAGAGTTAGGTTGCAATATGAGCATAAAATGCATTTTTTGAATAGCCATCTTGACCAATTTCCAAGTATTTAGGTGATGTAAGTGACGAACAAGGGGAGAGATTCCACCAAGATATCAAAATTATGGAGGAACGGTACCAAGGCCGCTGGGATTCCCACATGATGGCTGATTACTGCTGGTGCTTGAAAAGAGACCTGCCATCAACAAGCAAATACGCTAGAAAGTCTTACAAAAGAAAATCTTTGCCACAGTGAAAGCTTCATATCTGTTTGTTTTTTTATTTTAAGTCATTTCTATCGTTATAATGTAATTTTACTGTAGTTTGAACTGCTTGTATTCATGAAACTTGAAAAAAAAATTTAACACATGACTTAATTTTTTAGTCCTAATTTGAAAAATCTGGAAAATGGCACATAGGCTGTCGACAAGAATCAGGACCTGATAGAGCCAAACCGAGTTGAAATTCGTATTCAGCGCACCCAAATTACCTAGAATCAAGTGTCAGGTATCATTCAATAAAATACGTGTTGCCCAGTGTTATCTTTCAGTCGACATACTGAAACCATAGATAATGTAAGGATGGGGTTGTTTAAATGCTTTCGCTAACATCTAATATCATAGGTTCCCAACGGGTGGGCCATGGTGGACTTTCTAGTGGGCCACAACTAGTGTTTGTAATGTTTCAAAATAAGTCAGATATATTACAAAAAATATCCTTATAGCCTTATATATATCTGTGTGGGCCGCCAACATTTATGACCATCAAAACTGGGCCACCATAGTAAAAAGGTTGGGAACCACTGTCTAAGACCATATGACGGAGGGGACCTACAATTTTATGCGGGATATGAACCACGGTCTCCCATCCAAACACTCAGCAGACCCACTGTCGCTTAACTTCGCTGGTTGACGAGAAGCGGTGTTACGACATGGCCACGACGTATTCTTAAAGCCATAAATCGGAAACTCACGCTTGGTACGTCACATTTCCCCTTTGTATTAATTTATTTCCCACTTATCATAGGGGACTATGTAAACGCATTTTATTAAAAATTGAACCACTTAATTATAATTCAAAAAGAATTATAAGAAATATATACAACCAACCCGATCATCCAAGCTATCCATGAATCCTGCCATTTATCCTCTAGTCCAGTGGTTCCCAACCTTTTCACCACAAAGGACCCCTTTTATTTTTATTTTTTTCCCACGGACCCCATGTTTTTGAAAGATTCCGTCTACCAAACAAACTGTTTTTATTAACTAATAATTAACTCGTTTTCTCATTTTTCACTATCAAATAAAGGACATATAAGAGAGTATGCAATTAAAATACAGCCTATTAAATAAAGTATTAATAATTCCAGCCAAGAGCAAGAAAACTTGAAATTTTAGCATAAGCGCCCTTATCGTGGGTAAATGTACGATTTCCATTGGAACCTCTCGAAATATTGAAAGCTCACGGACCCCCAGTACTACCTTCGCGGACCCCCAGGGGTCCGGGGACCCCAGGTTGGGAACCACTGCTCTAAGCTATGGACTTCTTGGTACGAAAACGTCTGTCTGTAGCTCCACTTAACTTCGACAGTGCAGTATTATTTCTAATCAATTGTGTATATTTTTATCCTTAGTGTATGAACTGTCATTGTATTAATAATATTTGTCATATGGACTATAGTCTGCCAATAAACCTTTTCATTTTCATTTTCATTTTCATTTTCATTTTCATATATATATATATATATATACAGGGTGGTGCAAAAGTCTGGACCCATAGGCAATTTACTATATAAAAAATATCTTTCGATTTTTATAATCAGTGGTTTACGTTAACAAACCAAGAACAATACAAGCGCTAAAGGATAACATCACAACAGAAATTGAAGCCATAAGAACGAATATTACTATGCTTACAAATGTGCAAAGGTCTTGTGTCAACCGAGTAGAAAAGTGTTTGGAAGAAGATGGACATCAATTCGAACACTTATTGTAAATTCTGAACTAGAACGTTAAATTTAACATAATTTAGTCACTGGTGTATGGTTAATTAAATTTCATTTCATAATAAACTTCCTGCAGGCCACACTTTTTTTCCATATAAACCGCCATGGGTCCAGACTTTTGCACCACCCTGTATATATAGGGTCTCAAAAAAAACTATATACTCTTTATAGCATCATATATTTTATAATTTAAAAAAAAAAACCAAGCAATATATTGTTATAGCAATTGCCAATGAAAGGTAAATTAGTAATCTAAGTGATCAAAATGTTATAGCGAGTTGTTTGCATATAAAATTTAATTAACTACGCCAAGTGCTCAAAATGTTCTCCGGCGGCATGAATGCACTTTTGAATGCGTCGATTAAGCCTGGCCTTGTTTTATCAAAGGCCTTGTAATCGACACAACTGCAGGTACTGGTCACTTGATAATCCACACGTTTATGTGGATAAACATGTTAATTTACCAGGATTAACAGCATGGTGTGGTTTATCATCCATGGGTTTGGTTGGACCATTTTTCTTTAATGGGACAGTTACCGGTGCCGCATATCTCGACATGCTGCGGACAGAAATTATACCTGCAGTTCGGAAGTTGTTTGGAAACGACGACTTTTACTTTCAACAAGATGGAGCCCCCCCCTCATTATCATTGTGATGTCAGAAGGTACCTCGATGAAACGTTGTCTAACCGTTGAATAGGACGAAGAGGAAGCGTTGAGTATCCTCCACGTTCACCGGACTTGACTCCACTTGATTTTTACTTGTGGGGCTACCTGAAGGATGCAGTTTATGGTACAAGACCCGCAACACTCGAACACCTTAAGGATGCAATTAGGGAAAAGTGCGGGACCATCACAGCATCCACATTAGTCCATGTCTGCGAATCAGTTAATCGACGCATTCAAAAGTGCATTCATGCCGCCGGAGAACATTTTGAGCACTTGGCGTAGTTAATTAAATTTTATATGCAAACAACTCGCTATAACATTTTGATCACTTAGATTACTAATTTACCTTTCATTGGCAATTGCTATAACAATATATTGTTTGGTTTTTTTTAAATTAGAAAATACATGATGCTATAAAGAGTATATAGTTTTTTTGGGGACATCCTGTATAACACCAGATTCTACAAGGTCTAATTAATCTTACCTCTACTATAGTAATGGAAAACGTCCTGGTTAGTCAAATTAAACTAAACCGTGAGCACCGAACCATATGTACACATATGTTGAGAGCATGTCCATATCTGATGGCAAACTTTTAGCGGACAGTCTTCCTTAAATTTAGGGGTCGAAACGTAGAACAATCTACTAAATTAACTGAAAGAATTGATACTCACTTAGGGTTATCAGACATCCGGCAAAAGGAAGAAATGTCAGATATTAATTGGGTCGTTTGAGCTTGTGGGAAGCTCATTTTTAAGTCTGGATCATATCTAAGTAAAAAGCCGCACAATATCGACCATATTTAAAATGCCTGCCGGACAGAGGACATGAAATTGAAAAGGAGGACGTAGTAGTATTCTTTTATTAAAACCACTATCCGAATAAGTGAAGATGTTTTTTAAGTTACCACACACACACACACACACACACACACACATATATATATATATATATATATATATATATATATATATATATATATATATATATATATATATATCCGAGGCCAAAAACTATAGGCCAGTGTTGCTTACATCTCATCTCACCAAAATATTTGAAAGAATTGTTAGATAGAAAATCTATGACTTTTTGGAAACTCAGAAAAAATTCAATGATAACCAACACGGGTTTCGGTCAGGCAGATCATGCCTGTCACAACTAATGGAACACTACAACAACATCATTGATTCACTTGAAAGTAATGAAAACTATGATGTACTATACACAGACTTTGCTAAAGCGTTTGACAAGTGTGACCATGGAATCATAATACATAAACTGAAATATGTGGGAATAACAGGAAAAGTAGGGAAATGGATATATAATTTCCTTAGTGAGCGGAGGCAAGTCGTTACAGTACAAGGAGTATCTTCATCAGAATGAGAGGTCCTCAGCTCAGTACCACAAGGAACGGTATTAGCTCCACTACTCTTCATAATCATGCTAACTGACATAGATGAGGACGTTACCAGAGACAGCACAGTAACATCCTTTGCAGATGACACAAAGATCAGTAGAAAAATACGAAAACCAGAAGACATAGGATCACTACAAACCGACATAAACAAAATTTACAAGTGGACGGAAGACAACAATATGAAGTTTAACACCGAGAAATTTCAGCTATTACGGTACGGAAAAAGAGAAGACCTAAAGTCCATGGAATATTATACCCCAAATGGACAGGAAGTCCAGAGAAATTCCAGAGCAAAAGATTTAGGGGTTGTAATGACAGATGATGCGAAATTTGAAACGCAAAATAAGATAGCAGTAAACAGAGCAAAGAGAATAACGGGTCAGATATTGAGAACTTTTAAACGAAGGGATAGGAATGTAACGATCCTCTACTGAAAACCCTGATAATACCCAAACTGGAATACTGCTCGGTCCTAACATCCCCATATAAAAAAGAAGACATTAGACAGCTGGAGGGGATTCAAAGAAGTTTCACAGCCAAGATCAATGGGTGCAAAGAACTAAATTACTGGGAAAGGTTACGAGAACTAGACCTATATTCACTGGAAAGGAGAAGAGAGAGATACACCATTATTTACACTTGGAAAATAATGGAGAAACTAGTCCCTAATCTTACTCTGAATCCCATAACTCCCCAAACAACGGTGGAAAGTAGAAGCGGTAGACTGTGTCGTATTCCCAAATTGAAGGCGAGACAGGGAACATCCTTAACCCTGAAAGAAAATAGTTTTGTAGTGAGAGGACCAAAACTATTTAATCAGTTGCCCAAAGACCTAAGAAACACGGAGGGAGTTGCAGTGGAAATCTTCAAAAGAAGACTTGACGCCTGGCTCAGAACAATCCCCGATGAGCCGGGCGTACCTGGCTATGTGAGGTGGAGAGCGCAAGAATCCAACTCACTACTTCACCAGGCTAACTCGAGAGGAGGGGCGACACGCTTGACCTTCGCGAAATGAGAAATCATCACGTGGAACCTTTGTAAGGTTGTAAGGTAAGGTAAGGTATATATATATATATATAATATATATATATATTATTATTATTATAATTATTTTATCGTCTCTTTACAAAGTCAATGTCGTAATTCTTTATTCATTGTCTTCAGCACAAATATTTAAACTAATGCCGACGCTGTTTTAATTTGTAATTCGTGTCACTGAATCATAATGAGTGCCAACCATTTTAACAGCATTCTATTCTGCGTAACGGAGTAACAAAATATTTACAACTTATGTCCGAGACCAAATAAATATATATATATATATATATATATATATATATATATATATATATATATATATATATATATATATATATATATATTAGGGTGATTCAAATATGGGGCTAAAAAAAATTTTTTTTATATTCTAATGCGTTCAACCCTTTAAATGGTTCATTTCAGCATAAAAACAACTATCCTAAAATATTTTAGCAAATTTTTAATTTTTAGGGGTTGCTACCAGCAATTAAAAATTGACAGAACGACTCAAATTGTCAAATTTTTCCACACCACCCAGGGGGTACAGTACAAGGCGCATTGCTTTTTTTTAATGTGAAAGCTCCCCCGTAGGTCCTACCATAACCACAAGCATGCATAATTAAACTAGCATGATATTTGAGACATTAGCTGTCCTTACTTCATCAATGTTTCTTTCTTTCTATCAGGTAAACAGCCCTGTAGTTTTTCACTACTTGTAGCAAGAATTGTTTTTGATCTTCGTCATGTGTTAGTATTTTATTATCTTCATCCATTAATTTTACTTCTCTTTCCGCTATATCATTCACGACTTTCCACTGTTTGATAGATTTCTTAGCGGATATACTCTTCATCATTATGCCATTCTTTAGCATCTTTGAGTAAAAATTTTGAACTAAATTCTGTTATTGTAAAGAATCTTTGCGTATTTGATGACAAAATCTTCTAATTTCTTCGTTGGAATAAGTGCAGGATCTAGAAAAGCCCGTTTTGCAGGAAGAGTTTCTGTTGTATTTTGCAAGGCCTTTACAATTTTGTTTTTCGTTTCAGTAGGCACTTCATCATCATAAAGGCCAAGGCTACCAGTTCTTCTGATAGGTACCAGAGGTGACCTAACAGTTTTTTAATAGCAACAAATGCAATTGTGTCATTTATTTGTTTGTAGCCTACAAGATTCTGTAATAATTCCAGAGCAAGACGAGGAGCGCAAGATGGCACAGGAGCTGTAAACCATGCCTTTACATATAACCGAGTAGCAAATAGACAGATGTCTTTAGTCCTTTTTTTGTCTTTTACCGAAATTTTGAACTGAGATTTGAACATAAAATTTTTTAATGAATATGTAATTTTGGCCATCCACCTAGCCCGATGAAGTCCCGCTGGATGTTTAAATTGATTCCACCTTTTGGTTCACCTCCCAAAAAAATAATTGTTAACTGCAATAGTTCTAGGTAATCGTCTCTTGGTTGGAATGTATCTAGTTGATTTGTTGCAAATATAATTATGTCATCTTTGATGTCATGATATTTTCATAGATATCTGGATCTGATAATGCTGTCTCGTAGTCCTCCTTATTAATGCTTGACCATTTTTCTCTGAACTTCTTAAAAAGGACTATATCTGGGCCAGAAGATGGTGATAAAGACTTTGAAACAACAGCTTCCACCATAATTTCAAATATATGGTGTCGACATGCCAGCCACAATAAATCGTTGTCGAATTTTTGTTCTAGAAGAATAGCTGCACCATTTCTAGGACCAGTATTGGCTGCCGTTGTATTGAAACACATGCATTTTATTTGTTCGCAGATGTCCCATTCAAGCGATGTCTGATTGTTTGCATTAAAAAGAGACGCATTTCTGTCACTCAATTTTGCAACATCAAGACTTCCTAATAATTTATCATCAAACAATTTTCTACGTTTGCCAACCTTACTTTTCCATGTTGAAGGTTGTGCAGCACAGAAACCAGATTCATCACTTTTACTCTCCTCTGATTCTGATTCTGATGATGTACTGGTGAGTATGACAGCCTCTTCACTCTTCTTTCTTTTGATCTCTTCTTCTGCTTTCCTCTTTTCATAACGTTGTTGCTTTTCTGCTGCTCTTTGCTCTTTTTTAACAACAGCCTTATCAATGGTACCCATTTTTCCATGACGTCCTTTCTCACGTTGCATTTTCAAGAATTTCTTATCATCTTCTATTTTTATAAGCTGCATAGCATTCTCATGAGCAATGTCAAATAAGTTTTCCAGTTTATCTTTCCATTTTTCTTCTTTATTATTTAAATTTTGTGATCTTTTCAATTGTTTGCTTTGTTTTTCTTAAGCAGCTGTCATTCCTTCAGTATTCCTTGAATTTTATCTACTACATGTATTCTTTGTTTTGCTGGTATTCCTGCTTTTTTCCAAACTGCTAGCACATCATCTACAGTAGAGCAGCAAGATTCTCTAATGTCTTGCTTTTTAATATTTCTGTAGTGCATGAAGAGGGCCATCATTTCCTTCTTTGATGGTAATACGGATGTTTTTAGTACTGCAGAGGGCTGCCCAATTAGCCATACTTCAGTTTCTTTTCTTGTAGAACTTCTCCCAAATGAGCAACTGGGTGATGGTGAGTTAGGCCTAGCTTCCATAATCGATTAATTGGTATCAAAATTACGAGTTCCAAGCAACAACTAAAAGCAAGCTAGTATATAAACCATTAATTAAAAATTCTGAAATATAAACAATTAAACATAAAATCATAAGTTGTAAAAACAAACAAATTGAAAAAGAGGGAAACTTTGACGCCTGGTAGCACATAGTAAATTTTATTTAAAATTCACCAAATTTGGCATACACTACTTTTTTGTCATAGGGAACAAAAATACAGGTTGAACAATTAAAAAAAAAACTGATTTTTTTGAATCACCCTAAATTAATATATATATATATATATATATATATAGTCTACCTAATATTGTAGGAAGTGATACGTGCGATATTATTTTTATAAAGTGGTTTGTAAGCGCCTTTAGGCTAACTTTAATACAGATGTGTCTTACCAACACCGCATAATCGCTTGTCAAAGACTATTTACAAAGATGTAGTCAAAATATAATGTCGGAGTGAAAATATTGTATAATGTCTATTATTTATACCAATAAAGTAAATTTAATTGAGATTGGAAATTCATAGGTTGTGGAGATTCGTGGCAAAGATTGAAAGAGTATAAAATACGTCAAAATTTATGATTTTAATTTTTCATAAATGTTGTGAATTAAGGCTTCTTTATTTTCTCCGTTTTCTGAGTTAAAATAGTTTCGAAAGTTTTTCGTTCGAACGCCATATATAGGCCTATATACAGGGTGGTCCATAAGTCTCAATCGGTTATAATTAAAGCGAAAATCCATCTAGCGGAGCTTACACTGACGTAATTGATTACTAAGGTAAGAATATTTGTCGAGATGTTTATATTTTGAGCTTTGAATACTTACTTACTTTGTGTGAGTTCGAACGACGGTTAAGGATCGACCTGCGGTCGACCCCTCTGCAGTATCCATAATCAATAAATACTTCTAAACTTACTATAAACTTTTTATTTTTATTTTTCTGTATTTTCGCTTTAATTATAACCGATTGGGACTTATGGGTCACCCCGTTGATAAATAATTGATATAAATAATTTAGTCTATGTTTCTTATCTCGTAGTGAAATATATCATAGGTCGCAAAGCAAGACAAGCGATGCAGAAATAAATGTGCAAACGCGCTTCATATCATTGTCGTAGTCAATATGTAGATATTATCACTCCAAACCTATTTCAATAGAATCATCACCAGTAAAGAGTACCAACCAACCATTACACTGCTGTACCTCCTCTATAAAACATTCTTTTAAAATCTTCTAAAAAAGTTTCAAGAACAAAGCACAAAAAGGCTCCATTTATTTTGTGAAAACTATAGTCGCAAAAATACAAACTTAAAGAATGGTATTAGAAGTTCGTAATTTGGAAAGCTCCTCTTATACAGTGCGTTCGAAAAGTCTCTCCGCAGTGCTATGTTAAACGCAGAGGAAATTGAAAAAACTACAATGTTTTCATTTAACCATGATTTAGTGATTTTATTACATAACTTTTTTATTTTACTGCGGAGAGACTTTTCGAACGCACTGTATATATATATATATATATATATATATATATATAATGTGTGTAATAAAGCCACAATGGAAATGAAGAAATGGAAGACCTACATCAGGTGGTAGATCAAAGCCGTAAGACAGTTTAAAAGCTTGTGCTCTAATAAATCTACTCCTTATTATGACTTTATACGCTCAGTCAACTTTTGTAATTGACACTATTCACCTAATATATATATATATATTATATAAATGTCGTAACACCGCTTCCCGGAGATCACGAAGTTAAGCGACATTGGGTCTGGGTAGTAGTTGAATGGGAGACCGTTCTCCGCGCCCAGATTATGTAGCGACCCGTGGTTCGGATCCCACGTAAAGCTGTAGGTCCCCTCCGTCATATGACCTTAGATGTTGCGAAGGAGGTTAACCAACTCCAATTAAAATATATATATACAGGGTGTCCCTAAGTCCGGCATCATAGGAAAAATAATAAAAAAAGGCAAAACAAAAGCTTTTATTTACAGAACGTGTTCAATATGTCCACCATTGTTTTCAATACACAAATTCAGACGTGATACCCAGTCAGTAAGCACACGGCGAATGATGTCAGGAGTAGTGGTGTTACATGCCCCAATAATGCACTGCCGCAAGTGTTCAACACTCCTAATTTTCTCTGCGTATACCAGCGCTTTCAAGTGGCCCCAGAGATAAAAATCTAGTGGCGTGAGATCCGGCCTTCTAGCTGGCCATTCCACAGGCCCTCGACGTCCTATCCAATGACCAGGGAATTGTTGGTACAGGTATTCCCTTACTTGGGTGCTGTAATATGCAGGAGCACCGTCTTGCTGGAACATGTTGGGAAATTTCCTTTTTCGTTCAAGACACTGGGAAATGCTTCTTCCTTGAGCATACGTAGGTAGGTGCCTCCAGTGACATGTTCATCGAAAAAGAGGGGGCCTATGATGCGATCCTTCCAAACGCTACACCATACCATCACCCGAGATGCACCTTGTTCCTTTGAAGAGGTATACCAGTGAGGGTTGTTTTGAGACCAGTAGCGAGTGTTCTGTCGACTTACCTCACCATTTCCATGAAAAACAGCCTCGTTACTGAACAGAATGGTGGACGGGAAATTGGCATCCCGAGCATATTGTTCCGTAGCCCATTCACAAAATTCCATCCGGCGCGCCGGTCGGGATCATCATCTTCGCTTAATTTCTGTAGGATCTGAAGTTTATATGGATGCCATTTGTGAGCCTGAAGAATGCGATGGATGCTACTTTTCGACACTCCTGTCTCGGCGGACAATCGCCGAAGAGACTTATTGGGACTTCTGTTAAAATGAGCCAGGATAGCAGTCGCTGTATCATCGTCAGTGGACCTCATTGAAGGTCCACTGCGTGGTTTATCTTTTATGGATCCCGTTTCCTTAAACTTTGCAACAAGTCTGCTAACACGACTCTGTGTTATTGGCTCGCGGTCTGGATGCAGTCTTAAATTCAGCAGCGGCCTCTCTTTGACTCCGATTTCCTATGAGTAGAATTATCTGGATTCGTTCTTCCTTGCTCACAGACATTATGGCCTGTAGAAAGAGAAAAATATGAATTATGGTTTGTAGAAATAGAAAAATATGAATTTCTCCTATGATGCCGGACTTATGGGACACCCTCTATTACCACTTGCTGATATAAAGCAATACATATTAAAAAATTTTACATTTTGTATATTATCTAATATTTATAACGAAATTTTGTTAGAAATAATTGTGACAATGTTTATTTTTTTTTTTTGTCATTAAGTTCTTTGCAGGTGCAGTGATAAGAAAGACTTTCTATTACTTTTTATATATTTACTATTGTAAGTAATTTGCCAACGAAACAAATTTTTATTCATATTAGACTCAGCTATCAGAATTTACCTCCAAATTCTTAGAAATAAAGAAAAGAAAAACGAAATACTCGTAAATAAAATGCAGAATTCTCTTGCAGTTAAGGGGAGTCACGCAGGAAGGAAACTGAAATAGCCGATTTTAGTTAGAAGGACCGTGTTTAGGTTACGAACAGCACGTGTTGTCCGTCGAAAGTACTTGCAGACCATGAAAGAAAGCTCGTACATTTATCGTGTTTTATCTTTGTGAATCCGTAGTCGCACCACCGAACATTCAAACAGTACCTTGGTCAAAATGAGATGCCAATGACTCAAACTCTCGTGTTTGCTATGTTCGTATCATCGCTACTTCGCTTTTGAAAAAAATAATGAAGTTATTTGTGAATCAGGATGGTCATCAGTGTTACAAAACAAACACAGACAAATGGCCTTTGTTTCCCATGTGAGGACCAATCACGCTCAGGCCTGATATAATATCAGTTTGTCACAAACTGAACGTAAATTCTCCCTTACAGTTGCCAGTTTAAGTGAACATTAACATGGGTCAAGGACGTGATACGCGAACCTATAGTATTTTGAGAGTCTGTTCTGTTCCCGGACGAGTGTGAGTCCAAGCAGTTCACGGTGAATGAACACCCAAGGGCATTGAGCATTGCTAATCAAGTATTTCACTTAAGGATCTTGTTTGCAGCCCACACGTTTTAATGTACAGCAACTGTATGGGTATCGATTTGGGGGCTGAAAAGGCTGGTTTATTATTCATCGATGGTAGTCGTAATTCTGCTAGAATCACATTCATTGTCATTCATCTGTAATTCCAGAGGAATGTTTTGTAGTTAATTGCCAAAAGAACCTCTTTGAACACTTTTGGTAGCAGCCTGACCATCATCTCCGGAAACGAAGACTGTTCTTCATCCGTGGAAACTCTGAAGGAACTTCAACTGAACTTTAAACTAAATCTTGGCAATGCCATAATACAGGGTGTTCAAAAAGAAACGCAACCCAAATAGAAAAGAAAAGGGTTAGGTTACAAATTACAATGATATATGCATTCTCAAATGGGTTCCGTTTCTTTTGGAACACCCTGTATCAAAAAGTCATTGCTTCCATGTAGAGACGCGTTCATATAATTATTAAAATAATTATTCTAGAATTTTAGATAAACTTAGCCGACCTTACGAATGTACAGAGGGTTGACAAAAGTAACTAGACACTACGATGATTGGCTTCAAGAGCAAATGGCAAAGCTCATCAATGGAATGCCAGAACGTGTGTCACCTTTACATAATGAAAAAGTGAAAACAACACCATTCTACAGTAAATATATTGATTCAATAAGTATGTCGTTATTTTTTTGTCTTTTAGTATCAAATCAAAAAGTATGGAAAACCGAATGTGTCTACTTTTGTCAACCTTTGTATGCAATCATACTACTTAGTATATGAGATTGTGAAAAGGAGTTAATTACTCGATAAATTTGAATTTATACTCAAATGAAATTGAAATCTAATTAAAATGCAGTTTTGGTACAAAATCGTTACAATCTTTGAAGAATTAATTTTTCACGCCCTGAATTAATGAGCTCCCCTTCTCTAATGATTTCAGCTCGGGCCGTTTGGAGGTGTTGGTGGGAGACGCAGCTATTCTCGACCACATGAAGGCAAATGATCCTGGGTGTACCCTTCGGTCGGCGGGGCCGGATCTGGTGGACGACACTTACGCTGTGGCCATGCCAAAGGGCTTCCCTCTCAAGGTTGGTCTCTCTCTCTCTGGTAATTACTAGGTGTCATTAAGCCCACCCAGTAATGAGTATAGCGTTATATCATATAGAATGTCTAGATAATAAATTTATTCAGTCATTTTCAGTGTTCATGACTTTGGTCGACTGAATATCTGGATCAGTCAGTGATTTTCTCACACACACACACACACACACACACACACACACACACACACGTGCGCATCCCCGCATAAGCGAGGTATCAACTTTTTTAAATGCATACATCTAAAAAGTTAATAAACCAAACTAAATTTAACCTAACCTAGCCTAGCCAGGATGAACGTATCTTTTTTCTGACGGTAAAAATGTTTCTAGATTTTATATATATATATATATATTCCGAGGTACCAAAAGTGTTACCTCAGAAAAAAAATCGCCTCCCTCCATCTGTGAATTACCACACACTCGACCTCACTTATGCCTATCTGTATATACACACACACATATATATATATATATATATATATATATATATATATATTATATACTGTGTGTATATATATATACAGGGTGTCCCGTAAGTCTGGACCCATAGGGAAAAATAATAAAATTACAAAATAGTCCAAAAATTTATTACATAATCTGTTCAAAGTGTCCGCCGTTGTGTCGCACACATAGTTGAAGACGCAATCTCCACTGCGACAGCACTTTCTGAATCACAGTCGCAGAAATTTCTTGACACGCCTCCACAATGCGTGCTTTAAGGTGGAAAATGTTCTGAAGTTTGACCTCGTACACTTTGGCTTTCAAGTGGCCCCACAAATAAAACTCCAGCGGAGTAAGATCATAATAAAAAAATAATAAAAATAATAATAAAAATAATAAAAAAAATATATTATAAATAAATTTTTGGACTATTTTGTAATTTTATTATTTTTCCCTATGGGTCCAGACTTACGGGACACCCTGTATATATATATATATATAT
Source organism: Bathynomus jamesi (assembly GCA_023014485.1). Classification (NCBI taxonomy): domain Eukaryota; kingdom Metazoa; phylum Arthropoda; class Malacostraca; order Isopoda; family Cirolanidae; genus Bathynomus; species Bathynomus jamesi. Next base: position 70,434 of record JAJOZX010006027.1, on the reverse strand, counting down.
ATATGTGGTGAAGACAGAAAAGACAGAAAGGAAATTGTATGGGATGCGAGGCAATGAAAATAATAGCTGGAAGGCGCTTATTTTCCTTTTTCCTCAAAAGATTTGTCAAAGGAGGCCAGAAATATTTTTATATCTATTTATATTTTTCATTTATTTCCGAAGGCAACATTCATTATATTTTGACTTATTTATGTGTAACTTTGAGGTATATTATTTTAAGGATTTTTAATATTAGGACATAATTTGTATAATGAATCTCTGAGAAAAGTTGCTGTTCTTTTGTTAGTTTTAAAATTTGGTATTTTTTATCCAAAAAATTTCCAGCTATTGTAATTTTAATGTTATAGTGTTCTATGAATTCCGTATCCGATGGTACTATTACTCCAAGATCCTTGATTTGTGGGTTTGCTGTTCTCTGTTTGTTTTGTAGTGTTTTGTATCTTTTAATTTGTAACTCTTTTTTGTTGCCATATCTTATGAGTTAGAATTTTTCTTCGTTGAACTTCATATTGTTGTCTTCTGCCCATTTGAATAATATTTCGATGTTTTTTTGTAATTATTTTTCTTCGTTGAACTTCATATTGTTGTCTTCTGCCCATTTGAATAATATTTCGATGTTTTTTTGTAATTTTTCTATGTTACATCTATTTGATATTTCCATGCATATATTTGTGTCAGACGCGAAACACGATACGACACTGTCATTAATATCTGCGGCAAAATTTGCGATCATTATGATAAACAGCAAGGGAGCTAATACTGTACCTTGTGGGTCAAAGCTGATGATTTCTGAGATTTCAGATTTAAACTCCGTTTACTAATAATAAATTCTTGTAGATAGTAAGCACTTTTGTCTCTAATTACACGTTCCAAGCATTTTATAAGGTGGTAGGTGAGAACTAGTGTCCGACAGTTACCTCCTTTGAATAAGGGAGGCAATGTTTGCGTTCTTTAATAAGGGTGGAATGTGTCCAGTGTCGAGTGATTTCCTACAGAGTAAGTATAGTGGCTTGGCTATACTCTCTTTTCATTTCCCGAGAAACGTGGCACTCCATGTTTCTGGACCCGGTGCTGAACTTTCTCATGTTTGTGAGATCCTTAATTATGTCTATTCCAAGAATTCAGAATCCATTAATATATTAATTTTTATCTATGTCAAAGAATTTATCCATATTTTCTATTTTCATCTCGGGCTTAGGGGGCTGAACATCGAGTTGAATAGTTCCTTAATCAACTCGCTCATCTCTTCTGGGTCATTTGTGTATTAATTTATTCTCTTTTAACGGATCAATACCCTCTTTACATTTCATTTTTCTTTTCGAAAGGCGTAAAAGTATTTATTTTTTTTTAATATTTTCTGCTATCTTTATTTCCCCCTCGTTTGCCTTGTGGATGAATAATTGTGTTAGGTCCATTTTTATATTGAGTAGCTTTTTTCCTAGCTTGGGTATCTTCGCTTCAGTTTTGCATCCATGGATATTTTTTATGGTTTGTTTTCGCTGTCTAAACACTGTTTTGATTTTTTTTCGAGTTTGTTACGTTTTCTTTTTTCTCTTTTCGGAACACGCTTCAACAATACAAGTTTAATTTTGCTTCCTATTATAAGTAGCATTTCTTTTGGATTTTTTTCGCGAAGACAAGTTCACAATCTAATCCCATTAATTCTGAATTTATACTTGCCTATTGAATTCACATTTAATCCTTCAAATATTCCTTCTATCTCTAGGACGAGTTTTTGCTCTTCTGGTTTCGATTTTATTTGTGTATCTATTAGCTAATGAACCGAAAAATTGGTTTGTGTTACATTTTTATCTGTTATTGTCATTATTATTTGTCGAAATTAAACCTAAAACGTTTACTTTTCGAGTCGCTACACATATTTCCTGGATAAGGGCATAATTTTCCATAACATCTAATAGCATTCTTGCCTGAGTTTTATCGACTTTTTTTAATGTTACCGTGGAACTTCTCAACATATATAAATAACGTCATCATTTTCCTTCCATGTTATGAATGGAAAGTTAAAATCCCCACAAATTAATATATTTGGTATTGTGTTTTTAAATGATTTTAACGAGTTTTCGATTTCATATGTAGCGAATTAAAATTCAGTTTTTGTGGTGTTTGGTGGTCTGTAAACGTTTATAATTGTTAAGTTTAGTTCTTTTACTTCTAAAATAAGTATTTCGACTCTGTTATTTGATTTGCTTACCTTTATTTCACCTGTGTATGTGTCTTTCATATAAATACAACAGCCTTCTCTTTTTCTAGCAAAACTATCCGCTCTGTATACTATATGTTGTAGTCTTTTAATGCTACTTCAGTGTCTTCGATGCAATTTTAACATCCTTTTTCACATTGATGCAAGTGTGTTTCCGTTGAGCGCATGATATCTGGGTTGGTTTCCAGAGCTAGATTTTATAGGTATTGCACTCTGCAGTTTGTAAACTATTTTGTCAGTGTACAGACATTGTATATAGTACGTTTAGAGGTTAAAATACCGTTAAATAGTCTTGGAGTTTGGTAGAGTTGGTTGTTGGTCGGTATCCGGTTGAGTTTGTGGGTTCCTTGTGGATATTTTTGGATGGACCGTTGCACTTAAAAATAATGGGAATGTGGCCCTTGGTACCATTGTGGTTGCTGAGTTAAACGTGAGTGGTACTGGGCAGGTGGATGTTGAATGTATTGCTAGTGTGCATATATCAGCGAAGTCCGGTCTTTTCTCATTAAGAGTGACAGTTGTTTATCATTCTCATTTCTTCTAAAAAGTCCCCTTCCAGTATTGATCATGTTACTTATATATATATATATATATGTGTGTGTGTGTGTGTGTGTATATGTCTTACTCGATGTCTTCGAACGACGGTTCAGGATCGACCTACTGTAGACCCGTCAAAAATTTGTCGTTGCTACAACCGAGACGATGCCTCAGCATGTTATTCGTCCTTGTCACAGGGAGTGCTAACTCTCTTTCCTTTCGCGCACACACACACACACATATATATACATTATATATATATATATATATATATATATATATATATATGAGGCGTCGCGAGTACGAGGGGCGAACTCGCCACATTGGCGATTTTGCTATTGTTCCACGAATGAATAATTCAATCCTTCCTCCATTTACAAACAACTTGGTATAGCCAAATACCCCTTTCGTACGCTCAAAATGTAGTTATTTTCAATGCATGTATTTGCGCTATGTACCCCTTGTCACAATAGTCACAAAGTTTAAACGCGTCTACCTCAGATTTGGTTTGGCGAATTCGCCCCTCCTACTCGCGACGCCTCAATATATATATATATATATATATATATATATATATATATATATATATAGATAGAGAGAGAGAGAGAGAGAGAGAGAGAGAGAGAGAGAGAGAGAGAGAGAGAGAGAGAGAGAGAGAGAGAGAGAGAGAGAGAGAGCACATTACTTACATTTACTGTAAATGTATTTCTCTTTATTATGGTCAGATGAAAATCAACGCGGCCCTTTCCCAGTACGTGGCATCGGGACATATGGAATACCTGCGACACAAGTGGTACGGTTCGAGTCCGTGCTTCAGGCTAACGGCCGACATATATAAGCCACAACCGTTAGAATTCGCAACTGTCGCCGGGGTGTTTCTCTTGCTGACCTTGGGCATAGTGATTGGCATATTCATATTGTTCCTGGAACACGTCGTATACCGGTACGCGCTCCCTTCGCTCAGGACGAAACCCAAAGGCTCCATCTGGAGGAACAGGAACCTCATGTTCTTCAGCCAAGTGAGTGCAACAGTTTTAACTTTTCCTTCTAACTTATAAAACTGCCTTACACTGTGTGTGTGTATATATATATATATATATATATATATATATATATATATATATATATATACATATATATAGTGTCTCGGTGGTGTAGTGGTTAGCGTTGCTGAATACGAATCCATCGGCCCCGGGATCGAGACCCACTGACGGCAGGCGGCGCGCAGCAAAACCCAGCTGTTCATCGTTCCACACAATAAAATAAAGTGGTTGGTAGATAAATGGGTACCCTGGGTAGCTAGTGGTTAAGACGCCGGGCTGCTGGTGGGGCGTGGTTCGGATTCCACTTTAAACCGTAGGTCTAAGGTGGAGTGACAAGCTTGACCTTTGTCAGAATGAACACTTCGGGAGGAAGTTAAACCTAGGTTAACCAAGGTTTATATATATATAAACTGGAGTCCCTTTAAAGAATCCAAATACTGTTATAAAAAAGAAAAGAAGAAATTTATTTAAAATTTACTTGTTTTGGTAATCCCCCAAAATAGAAGCGACATTGTTTTCAAGGTAAGGGGGAGGAAAGTTTATTTTAGAGGGGAAGGGTAGGTACGAAGTATTCTTTGTTTCCCTCACCCTCATCCTAAATTTAAGCCGAAGGAAGGGCTAATTTTAAGGTACTTTGCCATTTTGCAAAATTTTTTTTTTCGTCTTTGCTAAAACATAAAAATTAAATATTTATCATTGTCATCATCATCATTATTATTATTATTATTATATTATTATTATTATTATTAAAATATACAGCATCTTCATATATATATATATATATATATATATATATATATATATATATATATATATATATACATATATACATACTTGTTTACTTTTGAACATTTGATCGACTTATGTTTGACCCCTCTGAAGCATCCAACCTCATTTGGGAGATTTGATGAATGAAGAATTGCGTTCAACTCTCATTCTGCTCTGCATAGCTCGTCAGAGACTTTACACAACGACCTATGGAGATGATTCTTGATATAATTCATGTTGGTATGGCGGAAGGTCCTTAGTTCTTTTCGTATCACATTAAAGAGTTTCGGACCTCGTATTCCGAGCGTATTTGCTTTCTTCGTTTTCATGATCTCTTTTTCCCACAGCAGCTGGGATAATAAAGAATGTATTTGTTCTCTTATTCGTGTGTATTTTCATTTAATTTGCAAGTTTAGGATATACTCATATCCTGCGAATGTTTTTCACATGTCATATTACGGCGTGCAGCCCATATTTTCTTTCCAAGAGTTGCGTTTCAGGGATTCTATCATAGTCGAGGCCAGTAGTCTTGATCTTTCGTTTCCTGTATCTATTAGACGTTAAAAATCCTCTGTATGGATTCTAGGTTTGCAATGTTTCGTTTTTTGTATGGGATAGTGAAATCTGAGCAATGTTCAGTTATTCACTGGTAAGACTAAACTCTTCCATACTCTTAGCATGATGTTTGCTTTTCTGCTATGGAAACTCCTCCAGATAATTTCCATTATTTTTCTACCTGTTGTACTTTTAGTGTTATAGTGTTCTCTGAATTCTGCATTCATTGAGATTATTACTCCAAGATCCCTGACTTGTGAGTTTAGTGTCATGTTTTTCTTGCTGTGTTTCTCGCACCTTTTATCTTGTAGCTTCTTACTGTTACCATATCTTGGAAATTGGAATATTTCTTAGCTGAATTTCATATTGTTGTCGTCCGCCCACCTAAATAGTGTTTCCATGTCATTTTTCAGTTTATCCATATCACCGTTATTTGATATTTCCTTGCATATCTTTGTCATCTACGAAGCACGATACGACAGTGTCTTCAATATCTAACCCTATGTCTGCAGTCATTATTATAAGCAGCAGCACTGTACCTCGTGGAACAGAGTTTATGACTTCTGAGATTTATTCAGTGTTTTTTTGGGGTCAGAAAACTGAATATCTATCCATCGTCCCAACTTTCCAGTAATTCCTATTTCCTTAAGTTTGTCTGCTATAATTCCATGATCACATTTACCGAAGGACTTAGCAGAATCATTATATACGAGTATTACATCTATATTTTGAATTCAACACAACGTTTCCAGTATTTTCTCTTCGTGGTCTGATAACTGTGATTGACATGATTTTCCAACCCTGAATCCATGTTGGTTCGGACTGAATATTTTTTTCTTGTATGTAGTAAGCAATTTGTCTTTCATTACCCATTCACTTGGTAAAGTGGAAGGTGAGTTCTACTGGGCGCTAATTCTTAGGCATTACTCTATTTCCTTTATTGAATTAGGAATCATTGTTCGCGTTCCTTATTGGGAGTAGGATTTGTTCAGTGTCGAGTGATTTTCTCCATATCATGTATAGTGACTTAGCTACTCTCTCTTTGCATTGCTTCAGAATGACACTCCATATGTCTTGCCCTGGTGTTGAATTTATCTCGTATTTGTGATACAGCTTTATTTTTGGGGACCAAGGGCAAATGCCCGAAAAAATGCCCCCTCATATAAGAAGGGGAGAACCAAAATCAAGGTCTCCGAGGCTCACGATGCCTTTTTTCATGTAAATTTTGTAAAGATTGTGTAGTGTGTAAAATGCACGTATGTGTAGTGAAGAATAGAGGGAGAAATGTGTTTGAGAGCATGCTGGACTGTTCACAGGGTAGGTGAGACATGGAAAAAGATCAGCTAAAGAGGACAGTGACAGAAGAAACGAGAGTTCCAGCACTCCCTGACTTCTACCTAACGTCCCCTTCCGAGAATTCAGAATCAATAGATTCGTGTTCGTACCTATTTATAACTGGTTTGTATCTATGTCAAAGAATTCATCCAGATTTTCGATTTTCATCTGGGAACTAAGGCCGAACTACTCATCCAATTCAGTTGTTCCTTAAGCACTGTGCTCATTTTTTGTTTGTCATTTATGTATTCATTTACTAAATTTTTAACGCACCAACACTTTCTTTACTTTTCATTTTCCTTTCCGGAAAGTGTACAGTGGCGTCTCAAATTACTTGGACCACCCCCAGATTTTCCTATTTTTTTTTATAAATCCCAGAGAAGGTAGCAATTCTTGATAACAGTCATTCCTCTGAAACTACGTGCTTATAGAATATCATTCCACGTCAAATATGTAGGTGGTCCAAGTAATTTTAGAAGCCAGTGTGTGTATATATATATATATACACAAAGGTGGGCACCCGGGCCTCAAAAAGGACGACGGTCCCGGCCCCGGTCCTTGCCTCAAACTGGACCGACGGTCCCGGTCACGATCCTTTCTGAAGATAGGACCTAGGAACGACTCGGTCCTCGGTCCTTATATATAATATAAGTGAAAAATTTGATTAAAATGAAAAATTGCCGGGATTGCCGGGTTCAGTTCTTCCGCTAGGAGCTCCAGTTGCTTGACTTGAAGTTGAAGCACTAACATCAGTAGATTCTTCGTCTCCTCCAGGTGTTGAAACAAGTTTCAGTTCAGTCTCAGTCTCTTTCTGAGTCTTCTGGAGGAAACGATCCATCTTCTTTAGAACTTCAAATAATCACTAAACGCACTAAAATCACTAAAAAAGACCGTCCGGAATTGCTTAAAAATGGACCGTCGCTCCTCATTTCGGTCCTCACTGAGAAAAGGACCGACTTTCCCGCTCACGGTCCTTAAAAAGGACCGAGTTCCTGGAGTTCGGTCCTTTTGGAACTCGGTCCTGCCCACCTTTGTGTATATATATATATATATATATATATGATACAAAGAATGGTCCCCTGAGAAACTTTTATGTAACACACAGACCGTGCATCGAGTGACCCGTTGCCCACGTTGGGCCTTCCATTATAAAAAAGAAAAGTTATAGTATTTGTCATTTACCATTACTGTACTTATTCGAACTACAGTCGATTTAATTTTCCCAGAAGAGCGCTTTGTTCCATGCACGGCAAGGGCGGATCTAGGCATTTCAGTAAGGGGGGGGTCCAAAGAAAAAAGGGCACTCCCTAAAATAAAATGGGCACAGTACTAAAAATTGTTTCTTAAAACAGACCATCAATGAGCGAGTGTAAAATCAATTGTATTGTTTAATTAGATGAGTCTCCTTCAAATATGATACAAAATAAAAATCTAATTTGGGTACAACAATTATCACAGAATTTTTTTTAAACAATTACATATTTCTTGCCAGTTAAAAGAACTATCCAGTCCCGTAGCCAGGACTTCCCAAGTGTAGAAAGGCGGACCTTTTGGTGCAACGACCTAGTCACTGCGGGGGGGGGGGGGGTAGAGTAGTTTAGAGAAGTTTGTGAAGTTTCAAAAGAAATGCAAAACAATGCAAGTGTTTATTTACTAAATGATGTTTTTATATTATATATCACATCATAAGTTATAACTATGGTTACAGAAGTGAACCTTTCCTGTCAAGGGGTCGAACGAAGGGTGGTCGAATCAGAATATCAGAATAAGATGAAGATAAAAATAGTGATATGGCTGCACCAGTACTAAGGGCGCCTATGAAAACCACTGCAACTACAAATTTAGAAGTACAACGTATACAGATAAAGGCTCAAAATAGAATTTGAATAAAATAAAATAGCCATGACTATTTACAAACAAATTTGTTTTCAGAGGGATACACATCATTCAAATAGGGCACTTGCAAAAAATTGACGGGGGGGGGGGGTCCGGACATCGCCGATACCCCCCCTAGATCCGCCCTTCACGGTCTGGTGTGTAACATACATACATAAATACATACATATATGGGCTACGTCGTGGCCAATGTCGTAACACCACTTCCGGAGATCAGCGAGTTAAGCAACATTGGGTCTGGGTAGTAGTTGGATGGGAGATCCCACGTAAAGCTGTAGGTCCCCTCCGTCATATGACCTTAGATGTTGCGGAGGAGGTTAACAACCCAATAAATAATATATATACAATATATATATATACATTATATATATATATATATATATCTATCGGTGGGCAAAAAAAAAGACCTCGAACTTAGCTATAAATCCGGTTATCGTCAGATTTCAATATTTTTTTCACCCCTCCCCCCCACAACTAAGTAAATTCCTATACGGTGAGCGGATTTCAAAGAAACTATGAAAATTACAGATTTACTGAACATTTCTTTATGCCACTGGAAATTCTCCATTTACCTACTACTGCATTGTGTGTGCGGATAAAAAGTTACAAAGTACTCACAGATGGTGCTACCTTGATGTCGTAAATGAGCGACATTTCTTACTTTGACCCGATAAATTGTCCGTGACAAATTTTTCCAAAGGCCGTAATCGACAGGATTTAAATCAGGCTGTTTGGTGGCCAAATTTAATACCGCTACCCGGTATTCTTTCGATATCTCCTATTTTATCGATTTTCTTGAGAAGCTTGTCCAAACCTCCCGCAGTTGGCTTACGTTAATTAAAATCGCTTTAATTATCAACTTGAACCTATGATTAGCAAGATTCTCTGGAATATAACCATAAACCCAATTTCTCAACTAAATGCTAAAAGATGGCATACGAACCATAAAATTACCTAGTACTAACATATTAAAAATTTCATGGTTCTATGTACCGTATTTGCCGAGATTGAAGGATTTAAAATGTCTCCCTTTTTTTTTTGCCGACCCGATATATATATATATTTTTTCACTTCACAAACAAAAGGAACCAATAAAAACTATATAAGACAGGCAAAGAAATGACGAAATATAAAAAAAAAAAAAAAAAAAAATAGTTTCTCTGTGAAGAAAATGTCAGAAACAAAAGTTTTTTCAAAGTAAAAAACAAAAATTTCACTATTTTTTTTTTTCCAAAATTCGAACGACGGAAATTTTTTTTCTTTTTCTTTTTCTAACCAAATTTTTTAGTTATTTAAATTTAATCCTTTATCGTCCCCCACCCCCACCCCAACGTTGGTTTATGTTGAGAGGTACTTTAGTAGGGTTTGTTCAGAATAGTTCATTTATTTTTAATAGTATTTATAGAGTATATACGACTGAAAAAAAGCTTAGCATTGTAGAAATCCATTTTTTTCATACCGATAAATTTCGATAGAAACATGGAGTTTCACAATCCAAGACTTTTTCTACGGACTGTACATATTTAATTTGAATCGGGGTCAAGGAAAGGTTCTTTTCAGTACGTCACAATTTCACACATATATATATATATATATATATATATATATATATATATGATGAATAAAACCACGAAGGAAAGGAAACAGAATGGTGCTCAAGCGCTTTCGTCTAATGACATCCTCAGGAACACTGAAGTACATAAAGAGTTACAGCCTATATATAGGTTACAGAGAAAAAAAATTTTATATACTGTATATATATATTATATATACAATAACGGAAAAATAAAATAAAAATTAAAAAAATTAAAGGATTGTGGGAGGCGCATACAAATTTGTAAGGAAAAACTATCGATTTTTAGTACACGATCAAATGAATTGTTTCCAACCACTGTTATAAAAAAAAAAACCTACCGATTTTTAGCACAAGATTAAATGAATTGTTTCCAACCAATGTTATAAAAAAAAAAAATAAAAAATACAAATTTATACTGAAAATCTGCCCGGGTTTTAGCACTCTACCCTTCTTGTTTAAGGTTCGATGTATATAAAAATAAATTGAAAAATAAAAGTTATTAGAGTAGCATACAAGTTTACCAAAGATTTAGCGTTCTACTCTTCTTATCTAAATCTGTTCTGAAGGAATTCAAAACAACAGGATCGAGTTGAAAAAGACCTTTGCTTATGTTGAAGTTATTTGTAAGTTGGATAATGGCAGACTCAAGAATATTTCTATTAACAATGTTGCTAGAGTGAAATAAAACTGAAGCATTATTCCAGTCAATACAGTGGGATAACTCTGACAAATGGACAAAAAGGGCACTGACGACTGTCCTGTTCTAACGGAATATTGATGCTGTTTTATACGTGTGTGCAAATCCTTTCCCGTCTGACATATGTAAAAGGAATCACATTGTTTACAACCAATTTTATAGATAATGCCTGAATTATTGGTAGGGCTATTTTTTACTATGATATTTTTCACAATATTGTATGAAATACTACATTAATATCCAAAAGTTTAAGTACATTAGCAATGCCTAAAAAGCCCGGAAAAATGGAAGTACTAAAATATTTTTTGACAAGTACGAGTGTTATTATTCACACGATAGAAAGTTCGTTTTGCCTTATTGAGACAAGATTCCATAAACGCAGATGGATAACACAGATCACTTCCAATACCGTTGATTTTTTCTAATTCGGCATCGATGTATTCCGGACTGGCGATCCTAAGGGCGGAGAAACATTGAAGAAAAAATGCCTTCTTAGTGGGGATGTTATGTCCCGAGTAAACGTGTACGTAGGACAAATGTTTGTTTTTTTCCGGATACTAAACTTAAAACCTGGGCTTTCCCTATACGCACATCCAAAAACGGGATTGAATTGTCTTGTTCCACTTCTAAAGTAAACTTAATGGAGGGGACTTGATCATTTAACTGAAGGAGGAAGTTATGCAGGTCACGATTCATGGGCCAGATACACAAAATATCGTCGACGTACCGCAACCAAGGGATGCCAACCCCCAGGATTCTCGAATGTAAGTAATTTCGAAAAACTCCATATAAATATTGGAGGAGGGGACAAGGGGTTGCCCATGGCCATCCCAAAAACTTGTTGATAATACTCGTTACCTTCACACATTGTTTTGGAACTTATTAAGCTTTGCATCAAAGACTGTAAATTCACTTTCAATAACGAGTATTATCAACAAGTTTTTGGGATGGCCATGGGCAACCCCTTGTCGCCCCTCCTCCAATATTTATATGGAGTTTTTCGAAATTACTTACATTCCGAGAATCCTGGGGGTTGGCATCCCTTGGTTGCGGTACGTCGACGATATTTTGTGTATCTGGCCCATGAATCGTGACCTGCATAACTTCCTCCTTCAGTTAAATGATCAAGTCCCCTCCATTAAGTTTACTTTAGAAGTGGAACAAGACAACTCAATCCCGTTTTTGGATGTGCTTGTACATAGGGAAAGCCCAGGTTTTAAGTTTAGTATCTATCGGAAAAAAAAACAATTTGTCCTATGTACACTTTTACTCGGGACATGACACCCCTACTAAGAAGGCCATTTTTTCTTCAATGTTTCTCCGCGCCCTTAGGATCGCCAGTCCGGAATACATCGATGCCGAATTAGAAAAAATCAACGGTATTGGAAGTGATCTGTTATCCATCTGCGTTTATGGAATCTTGTCTCAATGAGGCAAAACGAACTTTCTATCGTGTGAATAATAACACTCGTACTTTGTCAAAAAATATTTTAGTACTTCCATTTTTCCCGGGCTTTTTAGGCATTGCTAATGTACTTAAACTTTTGGATATTAATGTAGTATTTTCATATAACAATATTGTGAAAAATATCATAGTAAAAAATAGCCCTACCAATAATTCAGGCATTATCTATAAAGTTGGTTGTAAACAATGTGATTCCTTTTACATAGGTCAGACGGGAAAGGATTTGCACACACGTATAAAACAGCATCAATATTCCGTTAGAACAGGACAGTCGTCCAGTGCCCTTTTTGTCCATTTGTCAGAGTTATCCCACTGTATTGACTGGAATAATGCTTCAGTTTTATTTCACTCTAGCAACATTGTTAATAGAAATATTCTTGAGTCTGCCATTATCCAACTTACAAATAACTTCAACATAAGCAAAGGTCTTTTTCAACTCGATCCTGTTGTTTTGAATTCCTTCAGAACAGATTTAGATAAGAAGGGTAGAACGCTAAATCTTTGGTAAACTTGTATGCTACTTTTAACCTTGTGCTAAAATCGGTAGTTTTTTTTTATAACATTGGTTGGAAACAATTCATTTGATCTTGGGCTAAAAATCGATAGTTTTTCCTTACAAATTTGTATGCGCCTCCCACAATCCTTTAATTTTTTTTAATTTTTATTTTTATTTTTCCGTTTATTGTATATATATATAATTTTTTCTCTGTAACCTATATATAGGCTGTAACTCTTTATGTACTTCAGTGTTCCTGAGGATGTCATTAGACGAAAGCGCTTGAGCACCATTCTGTGTTTCCTTTCCTTCGTGGTTTTATTCATCATAATTTTTTTCACGTGTTACTTTCGTGAAATAATATATATATATATTATATAATATATATATATATATATATATATATATATGAAAATGAAAATGAAAATGTTTTATTGGCAGACTATAGTCCATATGACAAATATTATTAATACAATGACAGTTCATATACATATAAACTTTATATGAGAGAACAGTCTATTTATAAATTATTACAGTACAATTTCCATACTTCAAGTATCATCTTTCAGTTGTACAATGAAAGCGCCAGGACAAATGAAATCCTTAATTACTGGAGAGTTGGGCCTCAGGTGATTTCGGACATGGCCAAGCCCCCAACCCTCCATTAATTAAGGACTTTCCTCGTTTCGGGTCTTCCATTGTACACCTGAAAGATGATAAGTGAAATATTGAAATTTGTACTGTCAGTATTAATAAACTGTTCTATCATATAATGTTTTCTGAAAACGTGTTTCATACATTAACTCCCAACGTGTGTATTATATATATGTGTGTGTGTGTGTGTGTTAGTTTTAGGTCCGCAGGCGGCGCGCAGGAAAACCCAGTTCATCCTTCCACACAATAAAAAATTGGTTGGTAGATAAATGGGTACCCTGGTTAACCTAGTGGTTAAGACGCTGGGATGCTACTGGTCGGGCGTGGTTCGGATTCCGCGTTAAATTGTATGTCTAGGGTAGAGTGACAAGCTTGACCTTCGTCAGAATGAACAATTCGAGCGGGAGCAAAACCAAGGTTAACCAAGGTTATATATGTTACGGCCTTTATGCGAAATCGGCCTTTTTGCAAAATGGTTAAGTCGTGATATTTTCGTTAAACTACGAAAATATCATGACTTAACCTAACCAATCGTCAAGGGCGGACAGTTGATTTAGATTAATTTAATGCCCGGGTAGGTCATCTGTCCGCCCTTGACGATTGGTTAGGTTAATTCATGATATTTTCGTTGTTTAATGAAAATATCACGACTTAACCCTTTTGCAAAAAGGCCGATTTCGCAAAAAGGCCTTAACATATATACAGAAAATGCAACCCCGTCACTTGAGTAAAAACCACTTGTTAGATTCTTAAAAAAAAAGTACACTCTCTAACTAATTATTTCCTAACACAAACGACATGAGACAAATTGGTCTACTTTAATTAAATAGAAGGGGAGGGGGAAAATGGAGGGGGAGGAAAATCTTTAAATAAATCTACGGATTTTTCCACCGAATGTCATTGAGTTGTGAAAGTGAATGCGAAGCGCCCGTTCTCTTTTAATTAAAATGCAATTCGAACGGTTAACTAAAATATCCGCATTGAATTTCACTCCTTTCACCATAACTGAACTTTAAATATTGACATTAGAAATCTTTTTTAGATTTTTATTATTATTAGAAAAACTACAAAATTTATAACGTTGAGGCTTTTGAATTGCGTTTGTTTTGGACCGAGTTTCACTTTGGTTTCAGTTTCAATTGAATTTATGACGACACCCCGAGTCCCGCAACTTTTTTCAGAGAGTAGAAAAATACAGTAAACTGCATTTCGTAAACAGTAAATTTCTTAATTAAATGCGACGAGTTTAACCCTTTCAATTACAGAGGTCCTTTCTGAGACAATAAAATCCTCTGGGGTACTTACGTATTATCGGGACTACCAAACTGTTTATTATGTATTTTTGCTCTCGTCATTTTCGTTTAAACTAACGAAAATATTACAACTTAACCAATCATCAAGGGCGTACAGTTGACCTAACCGGGCATTCAATTAACCTAACCGGGCATTCAGTTGACCTAACCGGGCATTTTCCGTTTTATTTTGTTTTTTCGTAGCTAACCTAACCTAAAATCTTTCCCTTTTTTTATTAACCTGTTAGGTTGATTGAATGCCCGGTTAGGTCAACTGAATGCCCGGTTAGTCAACTGTACGCCCTTGATGATTGGTTAGGTTAAGTTGTGATATTTTCGTTAGTTTAAACAAAAATGACGAGAGCAAAAGTACATAATCAACAGTTTGGTAGTCCCGTAAGTACCTCATCTGGCGTTAACCATAACAAAATCAGTAAATTTTTTGTTTCATTACGGCTAATGGGTTAATTAATAGGTTCGATTACAATATTTTTAACGTTAAATTCACCGGATTAAACAAGCACGAATTTCATGCAGATTAACTTTGATAACTTTGATTGGTTTCTTAAATAATTCAGTACGTAGAATGTTATGTACGAATAATATTAATAATAAAAGTTAAAAATGTCAAGTGTTTAACAAAACACATCGCAAGGATTGTCCTTCTTACTACATAGACGAATCCATTGATATTAAAAGACAAAGTTACCAGCATGAATATAGCATTCAAACTATATAATATATATACTGTGTGTGTGTGTATATATACACACGCGGATACAAAAATGGTTTCCACATCGGAAATAAGTAAATACAGAATATGAAACATGACGACATTAACATTGTTGCAAGTTATATTATATTGGGGGCGCGGAGACAGACTAAACGTAATTAAATCGAACCGGAATTAATCAACTCGTACTAACCGAAATTTAATCCAATCTCGCATCTTTTAACTGGAATAGTATCGAATCCGAGTTCATTCGAGATTGATCCACTTCACGCACGTCATTATGATATAAGAATTTTATTTTATCTTTGTCTAAAATATCCTCCCTCCCAATCTCCCGGACCTTATATCTTTACTTTCCGAAATTTATGCTTGTTTAAAGGGTTGTACTACAAATAAGACATGAATTTAATGTCTACATAATACCATCATTACTTTTATTATGTAAATTTAATCAATGTCATCTACGCATGAGTATTGCCACTATAATATGTGTGACCTTAAAATGATTCTGTATACCTTTACATAAACTGTACATAAACTGTACTACCTTTACATAAACACGTACTAGTTGTTTTTTGGATTTAAGTAAAGCGTATGATAGTAGACTGAATCACAACATCCTATGTAAAAAAAATTAGAAGACAGGAATGTTTCACCATATGTTTTAAATTTATTGAATTTGGTACACACGGCAAACTTCTATTGTTAGATGGGGCAATGTAGTGTTAGAATGTTTTTGGTTCCTCATGTTGCGTTAGACAAGTCTCCTTACTCTCTCCTCTGCTGTTATATATATATATATTAAAGGATTAGTTGGTTCTCTTAATGAGGCAAGAATGGGATGCTATATAGATGCCATAAGGATAAATAACTTGGTATACGCCGATGACATAGTGTTAATAAGCCCCTCTGTGAAAGGTCTGGATCATGTTATAAAAATTTGTGAAACATATTCAAGAGCCATGACATTAATTTTAATGTTACTAAAACTAAGGTTATGTAATTCTATCCTAAAAACGCAAACTAAACAACTAATATTATTTCCAAATGAGAGACGAACCAATAGAATAGGTGCAAGAATTTAAGTATCTGGGTCAAACTATATTACCAACTCCTCGTGTGAACGACTCAGACATAAGGAAGCAATATCAAAGTTACTGCGCTAAGGCAAACATGATTATAAGGAACTTCAAATTATGTACAAGCTAAGTTAAAGACACTTTTTTTTTGTACTTTCTGCACTAATATTTATAAGCAGCAACTCTGGGGTATTAATAAAAATGGCTTCCGCAGAACCCTCAAATTGTTTTACAACAGATCCTATAGACTGCTGCGTAAGTTACCTCCAAGATGTTCAGCCTCTCAAATGTTCGCTTACCGCGACGTTTCGAGCCTCCCTTAGGTAACAAGACGCGCTTAATACAGTCTAATGCGAAGAATTAAAAACTCAGACAATCCAATAGTCCAAGCTATTCATCAGTCCTGCTTTGTCTTCTAGACTGTGGACCTCTTGGTACGAAAGTGTTCGTCTATAGCTCCACTTAACTCCCACATTAGTTATCCCATTACACGTCCTTTTTATTTTTTGAAGTTGTTATTACTAATTTTATTATTTCTTGTTTATTTACGTGTATTAGTCTTATTTCTTTATTACCGTAGTCAGTCCTTTTTTGTTTTTGTTTATTTATTGTTTAATTAGTTGTATCGTTGATTACCTTGATGGATACTGTACCCTTTTTTTTAGCCAGAGATCTGTGTCCTGCCAATAAACATTATCATTGTCATTATTTTTGTAGTTTTAGCTTTTGGTAGTTTTTATTATTAGTTATTTCAGTTCGTGTCTTATTTTTATATCGATTTTAGTCATAATTTTTAGTTTTTAAATTTATTATTGTTTGATTTATCTTATCGTTTATTACCTTCAAAAATTATTGTACTATTTTATGGGATTTATATTCTGCCAATAAAGCTTATCATTATCAGCATCATTATTGTCATTATTATGATATACTTCATTTATACATTCTTAATATATCATAATATAAGTCAATTTAAAGCATAAATTATTTATTTCTGGCTTTTCATAATATTTACATTTTTTATCCAGTTATCTTACAAAACAGAAATGTTTTATTTTCACATACCTCAATCCCAGCTCAGTAATAGTTATAGGTTTGTGAAAATACATCATTTCATCAATCACATCTTCACAGTGAATTCCCATTTCAAAGTCATTTACTCGCTTTGTATTATAACCATTTATATCAATTTTACTAACTTTAAATCTATTTTTATTATTAACTTTACCTCGTTTAAGCACCCTTAATACTATCTGGACATCATCCTAGTACATTTCATGATAAAGGATGAGTTAAATGTTCTCCAACTACGGTACTAGGTACGAAACAGTGTCAGGCGCGCAATCAACTATTTTCACTCTACTTAATTCGTAACCAACCCTACGAAAAACATCCTCGTCAATGTCTTTCTAAACCAAACTTTCAGCGTTCATAATTTTCTCAGTCCGGGAACCATCGTCCCGACTTATATAGAATTTGCGGAACCACTCCATTTCTCAAGAAAAGTTTCAATCAAGCTTTTCCCTTATTTTCTAAAAAACCTTTTCCTCATCAAATATAAAATTCAAAGTGCTTTTATGAATGCTCTCCTCGATTTGCTCATCAGCATGCATCACATTTTCAAAAATCTTTCATTCTGTATCATACATGACATTCATAAATCATATATTCTTTACCTTTAAAATCATTTTCAGAAATATCTAAACCATAATTTTTCAGACTTATTCACGTAAAAATCCTTTTCGCAGTTTATATATTCTTTATTAATATTATCCAACACATTCAACAGTTCGCAATTCTCGTAAGAAGCTAAATCACCCATCATGTTAATCATTCGCAAGATGTCTCCTACGTCTGACTCAATTTTCTTGTTCAATTTTTACTTATTTCACTTATTACTATTTTTTTATTTATAATTTATTATTCACAAATTCATTATATCCATTCTTTTCATTCTCATCTACCCTCTCCTGACTGGATATATATATTGGTGAGAGTTACTACAGTACCAATATCCAATTACTAACCAATATCCAATTCAGAGAATGGTGTAGGAATTTCTCAATAATCATTTATTTTATTAACCATTACAGTTCCTCCATTCTCATTGCGTACAAGCGCTCCGGAATCGTAAACTTCTATTTTTGAATTAGCGTGCCATATCGAATTCTCTAAATAAGACTGAATTATTACGCATGAAACATATACGGGTTCGCAATCACACGTCTTTTTTTTTTTTTACAACTGATTTAAAATCCCAACAAATTTCAGATACAGAGAATCTATTGCGAGTCTCTCAAAGTTTTATCTCGTCCATAATTACTTCATTTCACTGTTTTTGCTATTTTATCTATTTCATTATAAGGTATTTTATAGTCTCTCTAAATAGTAAATCTTTCATCATTAAAATCATTATCGTTCCCCAATCTCACGACCAGGTTTTCATTAAAGATTTTATGGATGAGGAGCTTTTTCACGTGACAAACCATTAATTTTGTCTCGAAATTTTATAATGTAAATGAAAAAAATGAGGTCTACTTAATTCTTTCATTTACATTATAAAATTTCGAGACAAAACCCGAATATTTTTCACGTTTCC
The DNA here is from genome assembly GCA_023014485.1 of Bathynomus jamesi. Lineage (NCBI taxonomy): Eukaryota > Metazoa > Arthropoda > Malacostraca > Isopoda > Cirolanidae > Bathynomus > Bathynomus jamesi. The sequence continues at coordinate 51,488 of JAJOZX010006027.1, read as the reverse complement.
AAATGATTTGTGTAAATATAATTATTTAATGCTCTGTCACGTGAAAAATCTCTCCCTCAAATAAGATCTTTTATAATCTTTATCATATTTCATTTCTTAATTAAATTAATGACTTTAATACGTTAAAAAATACAAGAAAACTACTTCAAAACTCAATGCAAATCTCACAGAAATTGATAACAAAAGCTACCGAATGGAATCACTAATAGAAAATTTTTTTCTTCATTATGGTAAAATTTTCTTGTTTATGTTATGATTTTCAAGTTTTATTTTATCTAATTTTAAAAAGAATTGTTTGATATGACTTATTTGAGCATTTATTTTCGGAATGTTTCGTTTGTGTATGCAGACATTTGGACTCAGACACATTCTCGTTACGCAAATTACCGCTAACCTAATAGCTAGTTATTGTAATCGACCTCCTATAGTAGTTTTGTTGTTGTAAGTCGTTCTAATGTTGTAGTCGTGTAGTCGTTTCTTGTTCCAATGCTGTAGTCATGTAGTCGTTTCCTGTCCCAATGCTGTAGTCGTTAATAATTTTCTTCGATTTTCTTCAGTTTCCTTCGGTTTAAGTATTTCTTGCAGTGATTCTTCTTTTTTAATTAATTCTTCACCCTTGTCACTCTTCTTTCGATGATTATATAAATCTTTCTTTCTTCGGTATCTTCGGTAGTGTTGGGTTTGCAAAATTGGGGATTTATTAATAATATAAAACATAGTAAAATTTGTACATAAATGAAAAACGTAAGTTAGCTAGAATATAAATTCCAAGTAGGCCTCACGTAACTCTAGAATAGACAAAATATAACATGACTTCTGCACCAAAACATCCAAACAGTTCCTAACGTGTTCTTACTGGAAAATGTGCCGTTGTTTTGTTTAATCAATGGGGTGTGACTGTGTGAGAGAATATGTCACGTGATGCCACACCTCGCGTTCATCAAATTATGTATTCGTAAATAAAGTTAGTTTTCAAATAGTGCTTGAAATATATAATTAAATAATCTAATACTGTCAAATAGGTAACATAAGTTAATTAAATAATATAAAACAGTTGAAACAGTTAGGAATTTGTAAAACTCGTAATATAATGTATTTAAAGTCGTTTGTAAGTCCCAGGATGAAACGGGACTAAGACGAGGGAATATATTTTCCTATTGCGAGATGAAAAACGGAATTCTCGAGGCTGGATGGAGAAAGAAAGTGCACGACACTGGCACAAGAAGACCAGAGGATGGTCAGTAACAGTCAAGAAGAGGGAGAAGATAGTCGAGAACAGCCAAGCAGAGAGAGAGGGTCGTATTTGCCCTACCTTATCACTTATAGTTGATATTTCCACACAGCTCGTGGGAAATGGGGCAGACTTTTAAGATAAACTTAGCCCAGTAAATTCATGTTAATTTTTCCCTAGGCCCGTCTTACAGAAAATTTCCTTTCTACCCTAAGCTTATTCTTGTCCCGCGCTAGTCCCTGTTCCTGTTTCGGTAGGCCTATTCTTTTTCCGCGCTAAGCCAGAGTCCCGTTTCCTAGGCCTATGTGATTTCCGATCATAGCCTATTTCCCCTTATTAATTATATAACGTAAGAATTTAATTAATTTTGTGAACATATAAAATTAAATAATGAAATTTTGTTGTGTTTCATAGAAAACTGTTGAAGGTATATTTTTTTTAATTGTTATTAAGGTAACCAAAGTCACTTAATTAACTTCAGCGAAAAATAATATGAAGGAAAACAACATACATGAGTTCACGCTACCATCTTCGTGTTATAAACAGTATCGTGCATTGTGCATTAATATAATTAAAAACCCACCCGCGAACGGCTCAGCGGAAGGGTCACCCACCATTAACTGACGACTAGGGGTCACCGGGGAAGGACATCACCCCGGTAGAAACCCCGCACTCAACAGCAGGCACGGGGTAATTGTAATTTGTAATTGATCGTAATTAATTACATTTTTCACGTAATTGGTAAGTAAATGTAATTTACTACCTAAAATGTAATTGTAATTAATTACATTGGCAAACCAAGGTAATTGATACAATTACTCTAAATTACTTTCAATTACTTACTTTCAGTTGTTCATAACAAGAACTGCTTGATGAAAAATACAGTTCCGTGCAATGTTAAAGAAAGAGTGCATTTTATTGACCTAATACTATCTAATTTTCATTCAAGATGATGGACAAAACTGAAAAGGGAATTGAAATAACGTAGGTAGAAAAGCAAGACATAAATAAAATAGTGTATATTTATGAAAAAAATGCAATTCTTTGTAAATGTAATTGTAATGAATTAATTTAGTAACTAATTGTAATTGTAATGAATTACTGTACTAAGTAATTGTAATTAAGTATTTCACCATCTACTGTAATTGTAATTGTGAATATGTCAAGTAATTGTATTTCTAATTAATTACATTGACCAAGTAATTGCCCTATGCCTGCTCAACAGTAGATCTTTTTTCTTCTTTCGGCGAAATTCTTCTAATTATTCTGTATGTTGATGTTATGATATTATCTCCGTACCCGATATTAACTCCGTACCCGATATTAACTCCGTAACTGATATTAACTCAGTATCCGATATTAACTCCGTAACTGATATTAACTCCGTAACCGATATTAGCTCCGTAACCGATATTAACTCAGTACCCGATATTAACTCAGTACCCGATATTAACTCAGTACCCGATATTAACTCCGTAACCGATATTAGCTCTGTACCTCTATCCTCCAAAAATTTTGCGGATGGAATGGTGGTATATCAAACGAATAAAAACGTACATAGAATACTTCTGACATCACTTTTATACTCTTATATTAAGTTTTTATGGAGGGGTTTCGATGAATAATATAATAAAAGGTTTTTATGGCGTGGTTTTGCTGGATTTGTTTCCCATAATATTTTCCTTCGTCATCCTTCGTTGAGAATTCTCACAACTTTCTTACTGTCGCAGTCAGGTCTTCCGGGCGGTTGTTTTCCAGTTCTTCTTAGTTTTTTTATATCGTTCAGTATTTATCAGGATTGAAAGGTTATTATTATTAGTGGTTTGGAATCATTAGAGTCGATTAATATTTACAACATTATTTTCAAAATTGAAGTTGTACGAAAACCATAACAGAGCTTGAGACGAGTAGGGTATACGAATACGAAGATTTCACACTCAAAAGGTAGTAAATCCAATCGCTTCGATGGATATTTTTTCCTTTCTCTCGTTTCTGGCTCTACGTGAGATTTTATATCAATATGGGGTAACGGGGGAAAGGCAATATTTGGGGGATAAACTAAATCTTCAAAACAACTCAATGTTATTCCTTGGAAAGACCATTATTTTTTTTATTTTCCTATTTTGATATATATATATATATATAATATATATATAATATATATATATGTTAAACACAGGGGACCATTCTGAGTTTGTATATATATATATAATAATATATATATATATATATATATATATATATATTCGAGTATATGAATTGTATTGGGTTGGATATACTGCAAATAAAGTTATAATAATGAGCTTATTTATTCTGTGACAGTTTTGGCAGAAGTCAGTGCCAAAAAAGTGCTGAGAAACTCGCAGTATTTGGGTAAACCATTAAATTACCATTGTGAAACGCGCATATATATATATATAATATATATATATATATATATATATATGGCTACGTCGTGGCCGATGTCGTAACACCGCTTCCGGAGATCAGCGAAGTTAAGCGACAGTGAGTAGTAGTTGGATGGGAGACCGTCTTCCGCGCCCAGATCATGTAGCGACCCGGATCCCACGTAAAGCTGTAGGTCCCCTCCGTCATATGACCTTAGATGTTGCGAAGGAGGTTAAACAACCCCAAGTCCCGCAAATGAGGCGGGATGCTGCAGAGGGGTCGACCGCAGGTCGATCCTGAACCGTCGTTCAAACTCAACAAAAGTAAAGTGTATATATATATTATATATATATATAATATATATATATATTATTTAAATATTAAATTAATATTAATAATAATAATAATAATTTCAGAAATTGTACAAATTTGTGAACTGCTACGAATTGGTGTCTCCTCACCACTCAGCCAAAGAGCTCGTCAACAACTTGAGGACGGGACAGATCATGGGCCTCTTCCAGAAGTCTGTGAAAAGGGTGAGTAATATGGTCCTGAAACCACATTTTGAAATTTTTCCAAAAAATGTAAACGTCCCCTTAAGTTCAATGCCATGGTCTATGGCACTCTCGACGTGGGGTTAGTTACAACGAGGAAGATAGTCAGGATTGGTATGACGAGGTTCCGAGTCTCATATGTCTAATCTTTATGGTACTCAGAGCCAGTGTATCTTTGACGTTCTCTCCCTTCTTTTAAATCATAATCTCGCTCTGAATTCGTTTGGATTTTGGTCGAGGATCAGGTTCCTCGTGCGGACCTTTAGACATTTTATCAACATTTAAATAACCTAACTTAATCTAACCTAACCTAACTTAGCATAGCTTAACCTGTGCTAACTTAACCAAACCTAACTTAATTTAACCGCTAAAACTTATTCGATAAAGTATTACGTCAAAGAAATCTCGTTAGCCCGTTGCCTGCTGGGGTAACATTACTGTTCAAACAATGTATTGGACTGGAAAAGTACTGTAATCTTTTACAGGCATACCGTTACTGGCGCGGATTTTAAGATATATATATATATATTATATATATATATATATATATATATATAATAATATATATATATTATTATATATATATATTATATATATATATATATATATATACAGTGCGTTCGAAAAGTCTCTCCGCAGTGCTATGTTAAACGCATAGAAAATTGAAAAACTACACTGTTTTCATTCAACCATGATTTAGTGATTTTAATACATAACTTTTTGTTTTTATACATATGTTGAAAGGGTTTTCCACCATTTTTCAGGCACAGAGCAATTCGTCTACACTTGTTGTCAAACACTTTTGACAACAAGCACATTGACTGCGGAGAGACTTTTCGAACGCACTGTGTGTGTGTGTATATATATGTGTATATATCGCGATCCGCGTCCTAAAGCACATAAGGTTAAAGACCAAATTATAAAAAAATAGCCCAATTTTACATTTATTTATTTTAGGTTAAAATTACTTCAACAACAAAAATTGTAAATATTGTATTTATTTAAAAACAAAATTTTAAAAATTATTATTTAATTTATTTACTTTTAAAAAAGTATAATTTAATTGTTTATTATTTCAAATCTTTTCGAAAAATCCATCATCGTAAGGAGCAACTGTCTGTTATTGTTATATCGAATGATTTATGACGTATCACGTGTCCAGGAGCACTGTGCTCAACCCTTTGTGTAGGAAAATGGAATGTGGATATACGAGAGAAAATATCCGTGAAGCTACGCACAACATGCTAGGTACTTGGTCTTCTAGTAATGCCACCGAATGGCTGAACACATTTACAAGCGCTTTCGTGCACAACACCAAAAGAACAAATATTGTGTTTACGAGAAAAGAACAACGGATAACGCGCTTTCCAGACATTAAGAAAAGTAGAAACGAAAGTAGTCTCTTAATTAAAAAAGTAAGATACGTTTAACGCATTTGATGCCCCCCCCCACTACCCCAACTCTCTCTCTCTCCTCCCCGAAAAAAAAAGCCCTCCCTTTTTTTTCTAAACTTTTCGTGGTGGGAGGGACATTTGTGATCGAATAAAAATTTTATGAATTAAATTTTTGGATTTCGGGTTATTTTGACGGAGCGTTTTTAATTCTTTTGGAAAGAAAACGCCACAACTTTTCAATTTCTTTAATAATAATTTCTCTTAAGAACTTTTTAAACATTTTTTCTTTTTCAAAAATCGTTTGAAAAAGTATTTTAAAAATTTATAAAACGGCAAGTTTATATTATATTATATACACTGTCTGCCAAAATGTGTGCCATAATGAAACTCATACAGAGCAAAACTATGTAAACAGTATATGTACACCAATTTTCAGATTATTATATTCAAAGTTAATAATTTAATGAGGATTGTTTATGTTCAACAAATTTTGTTGGTGAACATCGCTCCAGTTTTGAATTCTGGGAGTCCACAAAGGCGGTAAAACTTTGGTAATAAAATTGTTATTCTCATTTTAGTTATAAAATACATCATAAGATTTATAAAATATAGGAAATGCATCCATTAAAAAACCATGAAAATAAAAAAAGGATTTTGAATTTCGAAACAACTTAAATCCTAAGTTTACAAAAGAAATCGAGTTAACATTTTACTCTTTTGAAATTCTTATTAAAAGAAAATTGTTCAATGTGTTTCCCTTCTGTTTTACAATTTCTTCAATCTTGGACGAAATTCATCAATGGTTCGATCGATCTGCTCCTGTGGTGTCTCTTCCCACTTCTCCACAAGAAGCTGACGCGAGTGATCAACATTTCTCACCCTGCTCTAAACTCTCTGTGCCAAATTTTCCCAGATTCCATAGTCAACAGGGTTCAAGTCAGGACTGTTAAGTGGCCAATTTTGGGGTTTAAGTAATTCTAGGACATTATTTTTTAAGTATTCCACAGTTGCTATTGCTGTATGGGACGTTGCTCCGTCTTGCTGAAAAAGATAATAACCACCGTTGGCCAGATTTTGCATTTCGGGAAGCATGTTTCGCAGCAGGGTATTTCGATAGTACTCGGCATTGACTTTACACCAGGTTCAATAAAATGAATGGATGTTTTTCTTAACTTTGATTTGCCAACTGACACCATGACATTAGCTGAGAAATGACTTCTTGTTGCAAAAAGTCTGCTATCAGGTATTTCATTCTTACATTGGACGTGCGAGTAAACTGTCATTTTGACTGTTCCGAGGTTGCTCCACAGTGAATCTCTTTTCATCAGTGAAAAGAGCCTTTGAAAGTTTATCACATGTTACTCGCCGTAAGATTTGTTTTGATCTTTGAACTCGTTTCTGCTCATCAGTTTGAGTAATCTTTTGCCCGTGCACTCTTTTGAAAGGTTTTAGTTGAAGATGTTGTTTAATTATGCGTCTCACACTAATTTCCGATAATTATAACTCTTTTGATATGCGAGATGGTGTCATATGGGTTCCTGGCTAGTTTTCCTGACTTAATATACGTTCTTCGACGTCGTCAATATTGTCTCGTACGCGAACAGTTTTTGGTCGCCCACTTCCCTCTTTTCTTTTGATATTCCCAGTCTCGTCAATTTTCTTTAGAAGCTTTCCCAAACCACCAAGAGTCCATCCTTTGTTGGGGAATTCGGAGAGTAGTTTCGTTCGTCCATATCCCTTTTCTAGTCTATAATGCTTAATTATAATCTTATCTTCCTCTGAAAATGGCATATTCACTATATTTTATAACCCTGCAAAAAAATCGTGTATTAGAATTTACAAAAGTGAAAATGGAAATAATTAGTTTGTCGAGCATCAGTTGTAGTATTATTAGAGAAATATTAATAAATCGTTATTTTTGATAGCTTCGAACTGAAATTTGGTTTACAGGTAGATGTTTTATGTATCTTTTACGTGTATAAGTTTCATACTGATTGTTTAAAAAATGTTGATTCCATGGATGTTTTTAGAGTGAACCCTCTTTTTTGGCAGACGGTATATTAGGGTGGTTCAAAAATATGATAGTTTGATTTTCCGTTTTCCTCAACCTTGCCCTCGTTTCAAATGACTAAAAAGAAATAAACACCAAATCTCAGCTAAATCGAAGTATATTTAGAGGTTGCTAGAATATGAACAATATACAGTATATAAATCATGCAGGAAAAATGACATAATTCCTATTCATTAATAAACTTAGACACTAACAACCTGTTTGATCAATTGGTACAGAAAATAATAGCGAATACAAATGATGGGACTCATGAAGACATTACTGCATAAAATTTGCTTAGAGGATGTAGGATGTAGTTCATCTTTTGTAAGTGTAGAGTTGAACTGCTTAATCAATACTATGCCTCTCTCTGCCGTATGCGGACATTTCTTCGAAAACAAAACTTCGAAATCAAAAACTTCGACATCCAATAACTTCGACAAATAATTACTTCGAAAATAAAACTTCGAATCAAAAACTGCGGACATTTCTTCGAAAACAAAAGGATAATTATAAAATATTACACGAATCTTTTATTATTAAAATAAAAAGACAAACATGAATAGTTTATTGCGAATAAAATATTATAGTTCATTATGCGTTAAAAAAATATTACACAATTTGTTTAATTTTTAAAATACAGGAATAGTTAGGTTAGAATAATTTAGTGTAAAAATCAATCGTAAATTAAAAATACTATTATTGGTGATGACAAATTTACATTCTGAGATTAGATGCGATGCCACGTAAATAATAAATTAAATTAAGGGAATCATCAAAAGATGTAACCAGTCTCTTCAATCGTGCCGCACTAGCCTCATATTTTTTCGAACTCTTTCTGAACTCAAAACCACAAGTTAATTTATCAAAATAAATTTCATTTAAATCTTGTTCCTTTTTTAAAGCTACTAAAAATTTCCAAATAGTGGGATGGTGAGAAGAAACTTGCTGTAAAAAACCTCTATGCCATCCCTCAATCGCATTGTTGGTTTTCGGTAAATCGTTTTCAATTCTTTCATAGCATGACCACGTGTCAATTTTAAATTTGGCAGCACGACGTCTTCCCCGTCTGTCAGGACGGCCGATCCACGTATCTTCGAAGTAATCAACAACAGGTTCTGCTTCATGTGGAAGAATGTTTTGTTCAATTAGCATATTAAATCCCTCGACAACTTTGTTAGGTGGCACGAAGGCAAGAGCTGTAAGCATTCGAATATTTAGAGCGAATTGGGCATCAGTGTCGTATCGTGCTTTGAGTCCATATTCACAGACTTTCCTATATAAGCATTAGCCAAAATGCAAAAAGCAACCATAGTTTGCAACTGATTAAAATTCCGAAGTTAATGCATTAATCATTCCTGTTTCAAAAGCATTTAAAATTGAATCAATGTTTAAGTTAGGAGCGAGGACTTTTACTTGTCTCAAAATGTTTATGTTTTCGAAGAAATGTCCGCAGTTATTGATTCGAAGTTTTATTTTCGAAGTAATTTTTTGTCGAAGTTATTGGATGTCGAAGTTTTTGATTTCGAAGAAATGTTTTCGAAGAAATGTCCGTAAATCCTCTCTGCGCAGTCATTAACAACTTTCATCTCAATCGCCTTTCCTTCTAAATATTTGTAGGCACTGCTGCTCTCCCAGTTGTTTGGATGTTTCTGAAGAAATTCTTGCGATAGTTCTTTTCCATTTTTAGCCAGAACGTCGAAAATGTCTGATGTCTTTCTTCTCTGTCACATAGAACGATAGAGTATTTTCTGGTTTGAAACACTTTGCATTTAGGCGCTTGAGTGACTTGGCTTTTGCTGGTCTAGTGAGGTTTGCAACCATCTTTAGTTTTCATTAACAGCTACGCGTTTGTCAAAGAACGAAAGTCCCACAATTTCTTCTGATAAATACCAGAGATATTGTTTGAATGCATTACTAGCAACATCAGCTAGTGGCTTATTGGGATAGTCCTCCAATGAAGATAGAAGAGCTAAAGCATTTCTTGGAGCTTTTATTGCCATTGGTGCTTCATGCCAGTACTTTGCATAAATGATTGTAATGAACAAACACATTTCCTGCAAACTGTTCTCCTCCCGCGCCACAAGGGAAAAGTGTTAGTTTCTAGCAACCCTTAAATATGCTTCAAAAGGGTTCAAATGTTTACTGTGACTTCCTTTACCATAGTGGAACATGGGCGGCCTTGAGGAGAATCATATTTTACAGTTTAATAATTTTCCATATAAAAGTGAACTACCCTAAATTATATATATATATATATATATACACACACCCCAAAAAATGTTTACACATCATATTAACATATATATCAATAAGCAAAATAGGCGGATAGTAAATAGATAGCAAATAGACTTCTTTAATGTTCGAAATATCAGCCAGCACGTCAATACCTTCGTGGTTGTGCTGCTTACTTTAATGTTTTAAATGTTCAAATCCAGATTGGCCTTTGTTGACGTTTTGCATTGTTCCGTCAGTCTCAAACTTATCACGTAATCTGTAATTGTTACCCGTGATGGTGGTAATGTTCCAAACTCATTTCTCCAATGTCTGTACCTCAGCCACATTCTCCGTCTTCCAGTAGTGCTTCAGAATCCACTTACGTTGTATTGCTCAAACGATAACTGCAATGCCGCCATTTCCTGTAACAAGAGATATTACTGTTATTTAAGTAATACACCATTACTATACTACTGTACTACTATTACTAAGTACTATAAATATACTAATACATCAGCGCATATTACTCTCATCTAAAGTGTGCATATATATATATATATATTATATATATAATATATATATATATATATTATATATATATATATGATGTGTAAACATTTTATTGGGACACCCCGGTGTGTATAATATATATATATATATATATATATATATATATATATATATAGTGCAGCGGGAGACGGGGATAAGCGACGAAATCGGCAAAATGCGTTTTTTGTCTTCAAACGAACATAGTGTAAAACGCATTTTGTCGATTTTGTCGCTTATTCTTTTCTCCCGCTGCGCTACTCGTATATAGGTGTCATAAAGTCATAAAGTATATATATATATATATATATATATATATATATATATATTATATTTATATATATGCTTTATGTATTTCTTAAAATTTTTCGTTATGTAATTTAATTTTTGAGGTACTCATGACACCTGTAAAAATTCACTCCAACACAACACTCGAAAAATTTATGTTATCTGATGGCAAAAATATTCAGCGTTTGAAGCGCATTTTGTCGATTTTGTCGCTTATTCCCTTCTCCCGCTGCGCTACTCGTATATAAGGTGTCATAAAGTCATAAAGTAAATATATATATATATATATATATATATATATTTTTTTTTGTTTTCTTTTTCCTTGTGGGTCTGCATCTATATATATATATATATATGAGAAAAATCGTAGATCTCAATACAAGAAGAAGTAGAATAAGAAGAGAAACCGTCTTAACTTGTGTGTACGAAAAGTTTTGCAAACCTTTCTCATTTGGTCGTTTCTTAGTCGTAAACGAAAGTAACATAGTGACGTCATTCCACATCTCGGAGTTAAAAGTTCGGTCACATGGGAATGTCGAACACGGGATCGAACCCTTGAAAAGAAAAGTTGGTACTATCCCGTTATCTCCCCACCAGCGCATATAACAGGATTAATTATTAGGAAAAAGTTCCTTAAAATTAATCGAAACCTACGGGAATTTATTGAGTGCCCGGTTAGGTTAACTGAATACATATTGCTATAGCAAATTTGGTGGGGAGATAACAGGATAGTACCAAAAAGTTGTTTTTAATGTCAAGCAGTTTTTTTTTTACTTCATACAGGTTTTTCCATGTCATGTAGGTTTTCCCTTATCATGTAGGTCTTCTGGTGTTATGTAGGTTTTTCGTGTCATGCGTGTTTTTTCATATCACGTAAGTTTTCCACGTCATCCGTAATTGAACAATTTGGTAATTACGCGTGGCTATTCCTTCGATAGAATACCGAACAACTTTGGTTGTAGAACGTTAAAGAAGTTGTCCATTTTCTTCAGTTTTGACTCGTTACCCCGCATTATGTAAAGTAATTATTTCGTAACGCTATTAACTGTAGTAGTGAGTACAATAGAAATAAAAGATTAACATGATTAAATAACTATGGTTAGGATTACAAAGATTAGTCACGCAAGTTAAATATATTAGGCAAAATAATGCCCAGTTAGGTTACGCTGATTGGAGTTGTATTTGTTAAGGTTGGTTAAATTTTACTTCTGTTTTAATTATATTGGAATGAAAATTTTCGTGTAAAGGTTTATGAAAGTTAACGGTAACTTTATGTTAGTATTAACAGAAATGAAGTAAAAGTTTGAATAAACAAGGAGGTTTGAAATTGCGGAGATTCTGAGTTCTTGTCCAGTTTGTGTAAAGTCACTAAAGTGTAAACAAAGACTAAGGTGATATGAATGCACTCGTGATTTGTACCGCCTGAGGTAAGAAACGCAAACTTGCGGTGCATCTCGCTCATGATGAATCGTGCAATCGGACCTATAATAAACCAAGGAGTGTCAATAACCCATATTAACGACACAACACGAATGATTGTGCCTTCACTGAACATTTGATTATGATAACAAGGAGCATTGTTGGAGTATTGTTGTTTACAGTGATAAAGAACCACGTACGGAAACCTCGTTCGTACATTAACCCTCAAGACTGTTCTTGGCAATGATGCTCCGAACTGCTAGTACCCTAAATGAGTGTATGGGCGGAGCAGTGCTTTATGAGAAACGGTGAAACCTATGTTTTACCTATTATTTAATCTATTAATTTTGGTGTCGTAACCATTTAAATATATATATATATAATTCTTAATTTGTTTGTGGTGTTATTGTAAATCTCTTGTACTTACTAATTGTCTTTCTAGAAAGAGAATGAACAGCGGAGAAGACGGAAGAGCAAAGCGCAGTTTTTCGAGATGATTCAGGAAATCAGAAGGTAAGAAAGGTTCCCCTTTACAATGTTTTGAATATTTAATTCGCGTGTGTATATATATATATATATATATATATATTCGGTGGTGTAGTGGTTAGCGTCGCTGACTACGAATCCATCGGCCCCGGGTTCGAGACCCGACGGCAGCCGGCGCACAGCAAAACCCAGCTGTTCATCCTTCCAGACAATAAAGAAAGTGGTTGGTAGATAAATGGGTACCATAGGTGGCCTAGTGGTTAAGACACGGGCTGCTGATGGGGCGTGGTTCGGATTCCACGTTAAACTGTAGGTCTAAGGTGGAGTGAAAAGCTTGACCTTCGTCAGAATGAAGAATCGGGCAGAAGCTAACCAAAGGTTATATTAGAAACTCGGGTGATATAATCTTTACAAACGGAAGCAAACAAAACATACTCGTCAGAAGACGACAATATGAAATTTAACTCCGAACATTTTAGTTAAGATTCGGAAGAAATGAGGAAATAAAATCCATGAACTAGTACGCTCCAAATAGGTTAGAAATTCAGAGAACCAAAAGAGCGAAAGATTTAGGAGTTATAATGACAGACGATGCAAATTTTGAGACGCAAAAGAAGATGGTAACAAACAAAGCAAAAAGAATAAGTGGAAGGGACGAGAATGTAATGATACCTTTGCTAAAAACGCTAATCATAAAAGGACCGGAATACTGTTCAGTTTTAACGTCCCCATATTAAAAAGGAAGAAATTAATCAGTCAGAAGAAATCGAGAGAAATTTTACATCAAATATCAATAGCTGCAAGAACTAAAATACTGGAAAAGATCATGTCTATTCATTCACTATTCTTTGGGAAGAAGAAGAAGAAAGAGAAATATCCTCTAATTTACACAGTATAAATATAGAAACTAGTTTAAAAAAAATCTACACTATAACATCCCAACAATACTGAATAAAAGGAAATGCAGAATGTGAAGTACTCCTAAACTGAAGGCAAGACAATGTCCTCAACTCTGAAGGAAAATAGCTCTGTCGTCAGAGGACCAAGACTATTAAACCAGTTATCAAAGAAACAAGAACTACAAGTGGTGTTCCTGTGAACGACTTCGTAAGAAGACTAGACGCCTGGCTCAGAACAATCCAAGATGAGCGGGTGTGCCTGGTTATACGAGATGGAGAGCTCAAGAAAGTAATTCTCTCCTTCACCAAGCCAATTCTAAAAGTTGGGACACAACCTGACCTTCGCTTGATGAGAAATCGGCGCGCTGCGCCAATTTTCTTTTATGCAGAAAGGAGGAGGCCAAGGGCGAACGCCCGCACATAGAAGGAGAAGGAGAGAGCAGAAATCAAGAACCAAAGTTTTCGAGATGCCTGGACATTCTGCATTTGAAAGATTGGAGGTCATAGACAGGTGGAAAGATGGACTGAGAAATGTTGTTCCAGAGTTGACGGTTGAGTAGATGAAAGGTTGAGAATACCGATTAATCCTTGCATTAGGGAGTTGGACAGAAAAGGGATGAGAATATGTCGAAAGTCTGGTACTACATGCTCTCCTTAAAGGAGTAGTCTAGTTAGAGACTTCAGAAGACCAATGTCCGCTATAATTGCGATAGTAAAAAGAGAGCGAGGCAACATTGCGATGAAGCGAGATGAATTAAAAACAGTCAGTAAGAGGAGGGGAATTGATGAGACGAAAAGCCTTTGATTCCACCCAGTCAAGTAGAGCTGCTGGGTTGAGCCACCCCACGCATGAGAAACGTACTCCATACGGTGACAGCAAGTAAGTGGGGGGTGGAGAAACTGCAGAGCCGGTACAGCACACCTCACTTCTTAGAAGTTATCTTAGAACGAGAGTATATGTGATCTTTCCAGGAAAGATCACGAGAAAAGGAAACGTCAAGAATGTTAAAAGAAGAGGAAGGATTGAGTTGTTGTTGTTGTTGAAGATAAGGGGATAGTCGTGTGGAAGATTGTGACGAATAGACAGATGAAGAAACTGAGATTTTGAGGCATTGAAAACTACAAAGTTTTCTCCGCCTTACTCAGAGATAGTTGGACCAGATGTACGTACCTGATTATGTGAGACAAACTTATAAAAACGACTCCCACCTTCACGAAGCCAATTATACTAAGGAGTAGTCATTAAATCAATTACAGGAATTTTAATTATTTTATAGCCTTATACGATGCCAAATGTGTGATGATGTGAGTTCTACATTCTTCACTGAACTTTTTAGTAACTGAAAAATGTCTGAATGCCAACTATTTTCCGTAATTCTTATTCATAAATTTTCGTTCAATTCTAATTCAAATAAATGACCCCCAAATGCAGAATTAAAGAATAAAATAAGCGAAACATTTTGGAAACGATCATTTGACACTAATATAAATTTTCTGAAAGATGCTTACAATGTACGAGTATATCACTGAAATGAAATAGAATGAAAGACATTTTCTTTTTATTAATCAGAGACAAACGATCATTTTGATAATCCAAAAGAAAGATATGACTTCCAATATTTCAGAAATAATACGCCAAAATACGGAACATTACGATAATAAATGACTAACACTAATAGGCCTAATATATCAAATAGGTTTACCGTAAGGATTTAATAGGCTTGGTTCGTACTTTATCTAACTTAAAAATTTGACTTCGAGATTTTACTTCAGGATATGTTACACGTACGTTTCACTGTCAAGGACGGTATATATATATATATTTTTTTTTATTTATTTATTGGGGTGGCCCTTATTCAGAGAATAAAAATCGAAAATAGTAATTTCGTTTGGAGCACCCCGTACATTTATGTGGCTTGAATAAAAACTAAAGTACATAAAATTTGAAAGGAATCAAAGCATGTTAAGGGGTCGCTACCAGCCCTTGAAGTTTCTCCTCATGTGATACATGTTTTACAGTGTGCATCATGCATACAGCGAGCTACCAAAACAAACAAAAAGTTGCGTTCGTGATGCAAATCCTCCCGAAACATTCAATGAGAAAGGAGAAAAAAGTGTAGATTTACGATAGAACCTTAAGAAAATACTGTAAATTGCTCGAAGCTACTATTATACTTCCATATTACAAAATCAAAGAACACTCGCTCCAACAGCTTTCATGATGGTGCTCTTTTTTGCATCAGGAAATTTCTTCCTGTGTCTCTTGACCACCGAAAGAAGGTACTGTTTTTGACCCTCGTCTGTGGTATGAATCCAGTTGAATTCTTCCATGAGGACCACACCACCACGTTCCGCGATGTCATTGACGACCTGGAGCTGCTCGCGTGTTTCTTTCCCCTTCAAGAACTCTTCGTCTTGTTCCCATTGGCCTGGATCCTTGGAAAAGGAGGAGTCTGATTTGAGGCCCCCGTGGTTTCGCAAAACTGGATGCTGTTGTTCGTGACGAAGTTCTCCAGCGCTTTGACCTTTGTCTCCAAGTCCTTTTCCTCGATTGTTGCTCTGTTCTGCCGATTATCATTCCCGTGGTTGTCGATAGCTTCTTTTTATTCAGGAAGGAGGGGCCAAGGGCGAATGCCCGCAAAAACGCCGCCCCCCCCACAGAAGAAGAAGATAGCTAAAATCAAGGTCCAAGGTTTTCGAGGTGCCTGGAAACTCCGCGTTTGAAAGATTAGAGGTCATAGACAGGAGGAAAGATGGATTGAGGAAGATTATTCCAGAATTGACCTGTTGAGTAGATGAAACATTGAAAATACCGATTAATTCTTGCGTTAGAGAGAGTTGGACAGAAAATAAATGAGAATATATAGAAAGTATGGTACTGCTTGCTCTCCTTAAAGGAAGAGGCATGCAGTTAGAGCAGTGGTTCTTAACCTTTTTACTACCATGCCCCCTCTAGGAATTGGTCCTTCCCTCCACGCCCCCTTGCATCAAAATAACATTCTCAATAACTTCTCAATATTAGCCCATGCTCTCGTTAAGAGAATAACAAATACAATTAGAGAAATTCCTGTTTCTAGGGGGGCGCGCCCCCCAGGTTAAGAACCACTGAGTTAGAGAGTACAGAAGAGCAAAGAGAGTCTCCACGGACACATCATCATCATCGAAGAAGGCCAGAGCGACGAGAACCCGAAAGAGAACCCGAAAGCTGGACGGTAAAAGAAATAATCGCTTTACTTCTGTTACATCAAATAAATAATTATGTATTTCAGAAAAATTTTAGATACTTCCAAAAATATAAAAAATAAACTAATAAACTCGCCCTTCTTGAAAGGTGAGTGCACAGGTAGTCCTAACAGAGCTTTGTGTACTCATACGACCTAACCTGACCAATCGTCAAGGGCGTACAGTTGACCTAACGATTGGTTAGGTTAGGTCGTGATATTTTTGTTAGTTAGCCTTATAAGGCTAACTAGAGAAGGCTGGGTGCCCCGATCTTCAGGTGATCCTCTATTTTAGTTTACCACCTTAATGAAGGCTTCCGAAATTTTAAATCGCTCGTCTCTTGTTTCCTCAAATAATAAAAAGTTATTACTGATATCTAATTTAAATTTAGCTTTTCTTAATTCTTAACCTTTTATACAAAAAAGAAAAATTTGTTACGTTATCTTAATTTACAAAAAAGTATGTTTACCTGAAAACAGAGAAGAGCGAGTGAGTTACTAACTATTTATGAACCAATCCCAGAAATAAATTAAATGAATCCAAACTAATCCCACTTACTTCATCGGGGAGAAAAACTAATCCGTTTCAACGAGTTTAAGTTCGTTGAAACAACGTACACGATTAAATTTCGACATTTTGGTAATGACCTCTAAATTTGAATGTACGAGTATTTTTAAAAAATTTGGTCCAGATCAGTTTTTCACTAATCCTTACATATCCCCGGGGTTGGAAAATAAAGGCAACTCTAATATATATATTCTTTTAGCATCAGTTCCGCCCGAATCGTCATTCAGACGAAGGTCAATCTTATGCTTGTTGTCCCACCTTGGACCTGCATCTTTATTCCAGACGTTTCGGCAGAAATTTATCATCAGTAGATACATTGAGAATTTTGGTAAAATTTAAGTTTTTACGACAATGAATTTTTTTAAGAGTACAAAACCCCGCCCCTAAAACCGACATGGCTTTCCAAATGTCACGTGACACTTCGAATAGCCAATCTCGGCTAAACCAAACCTAACCTAACCTTAAGATTCACGACAATTCATTTTTTTTAGAGTTCGAAACCTCGCGCCTAAAGCCGACGTAAAATAGTTTCCAAAGCCGACATTGGTTATTCCAAATGTCACGTGCCATTTGGAAAGTTATGTTGGCTTTAAAGGCTGAGTTTTAAATTTTTAAAAAATCATTGTAAAGAGTCTGATATTATTCAGAATTTTTAATATACAGGGTATTTCATATGTCTGGAGACATTGGAAACATGTAGAAAGAGTAATACAACTTTATGACACTGTTTTATTTTCAACATACTATTACGGAAGGTGTTCAAATTCTTCACCCTCAACTTCAAGACACTTCGTTACTCGTAATTGGCAATCTCTCTAAACACTTCTGATTATTTCAGCAGAAATTCGCTGCATAAGATAAGACTGAAATTGCAGCGAATTTCTGCTGAAACAATCAAGTGTTCAGAGATCTTGCTAGTTACGAGTAATGAAGTGTCTTGAAGTTCAGGGCAGTAGCGGATTTAAGCGGGGGGGGGGGGGGGGGTGCTTCTTTTGGCTTTGATTTGGTATCAGAAGGAATGACGATTTAAAGGGGCCCTCTCTTTGGCTCTGATATGGTATTAGAAGTAATGGCGACCCTTGGGCCATGAATTATGTTATATTTTAAGAGGTTTCTTAGAGCTCAACGCAAACTAGTTTCTTCCAAATTTTAACACTTGATTTAATTGGCGATAAAACTTGAGACATAAAAAAAAAACTCGCCGATATGTATAACTAAATATCTTACAGTCCCTATGTCAGATATATACTGTAGTTTTCCTATATAGTTCCTATGTGCAGTGCTGTGCCCGCTAACTACCATAAAATTTAGCGGCGCTTAACGCTAACGCTAAGCATTTCAACCGTTAGCGCCACTAACGCTAACGCTAATTTTGTCGCTAATTTTTTCTGAAACTACCCCAATTTATATACGTTCTGCCTTCCGTAATTTACTTACATATATTAGCACACACCTTCATATAATTGGTTGCTAAGGTACGAAAATGTGACTGTGACGTTATAGTCTACGAAAATGAAAACATTTATATGTAGGAGTCAAGTTCTTTCGTATATATTAATAGGGAAAACAAACGAACGGAAGAATAAATTCTCTTCAATTTATACGTTTATATTTAATTCCAATACACAAACTGAAACTCAAAGAAATGCTAAAATATTGACAGAGTAAATCATACCAAAACTTGAATTTTCCATTGATATAAAAGATTACAAAATAAAAGTGAATATCACTGAAACGGTGATGTGGTGAATTGCATTAATTTAAAAAAAAACAAAAAAACATTAAGTGGTCAGTACTCTTAAACTATCAAGAATTTTATAGCTGCTTCACAGATTTTTGTTCATTTTCAAGAACAGAGTCATTTCTCGAAATTCGAATCGGATCTTTTAGGTTTACGAAAAATTAGCGATTAGTTGTTAGCGATTGTTTCTCTAAAAACTTAGCGCCGCTACTCGTTTCGCTAACAATTTTGAAAATTAACGGCGCTAACAGTGTCGCTAAAAAAAGGTTAGCGGCGCAGTTTTAGTGCCGTTAATCTCAGCACTGCCTATGTGTTTGATATGCCTTCATAGGCGTTTTCCTTTTGTCTACTTTCGCGGATAATGGTGGGAGGTGATCCTTTGCAATTTTACGTGGGAGTACCTGTCCTATAAGTTCATCTCACCATTCCCATATTTCATTTTTCGCCCTTCGGAATACTCGGGTAGTGGCTAGTGAGGTTTTAAAAATTAAAGTACTAATGGCAATAATTTTAAACTTTGGGCAAATATGTAGCAATTAAAACCGAAAGCAAAGGATCATCGATGTTTTAAATTTTTCAAAATCAGCCTGAATCCCCAATCCGATGTAAAAACAATGTGTTTTCTGGCTTAGCACTGGTATTGTAAAGGTACGAGGAACGTTGGATCCGACGGCGCCCCTAAAATGGTCCGTCCCCCGTTTGAAAATTCCTATATCCGCCACTGGGTTTAGGGTGAACAACTTGAACATCTTCCTTAATAATATGTTGAAAATAAAACATTATTATAAAGTTGTATTACTCATTCGACATATTTCCAATGTATCCAGACATATGAAACACCCTACACAGAACAAACATCATTTTGATGCATAGTTGGATCAAAGTCTACGGAACACAGCCATGTAACGTATTTTTTTAAGCTATTACTTTACTTTGTTTATTTGTAGAATTCCGTCTCTTAATAACGCAGCTGAGGTGGACCTCCGCTGTCACTAGGCAGCTCTGCTTTTCTTGTTGATTGTAGTTGAAGCGTGTTTGAGTTGAGACTGGGGTATCCTGATGTAGGGGGCTAGTCAGGAATTGTTGAGAGGCATCTATCTAGTTGATGTTTGAAGGTGTTATGTCTGTCAGGTTTCTAATTCTTTGAGGGACTAAGTTAAAGAGGCGCGTTCCATTGTAGGCAAAGCTCTGGTGGACGATGGTCTTTACATTTTGGGATACACCTTCTGCTCTCCTAACATAGCAGAGCCATCCTCTTCTTGAATGCTTGTTGACCTGCAGACCCACATTTGGAACCATTTCTAATAGTTTCCAGACATAGATAATGATACATCTCTCACGACGTCTTTGCAAAGAGTAGAGCCCCAGCTGTTACAACCTCTCCCAGTAGTTGAGGTGCTGCATTCCCTGTATCCTGCTGGTGAAGGTTCTCTGGGGTGCTTCCATCTTCGTAATATCACCTACTTTATATGGTAACCACAGCTGGTTACTCAAGCCGCGGAAGCACCAGGGATTTACAGAGTGTCAGCATACAGTATGGGCTCATGATTCTGAAAGTCTAAGTACCCAACCAATCAATTTTCCTACTGTATTTGTTGAGTTCTCGATGTCGTGTGAGAAGGAAACATTGTTGCTCATCTGAACACCTAGGTCCCTAACTGTGTTGAATTCTTGATGTCTTCAACAGGGGTTTTTTTTTAACGTACAGCTTCAAAAAAAAAATTTGTGCACTTCTGTAGGCAAATGTGTGCAGTTCAAAAATGTATTTTGTATGCTTTACTAAATCACAAATAGAGCAGTTATCATAAATTAAAGTTAAAGCAGCTCTTTCCAATTGATATGTAGAATATTATTCCAACAATAACGTATCATATAGTCGCCGCCGTGTATATGAAAAGAATCTCACAGACATAGTGCCACCTTCTGTAAAGTTTAATTTAAGGTATGTTAGCCCATAAAGTACTTATAAACTAAAGAATAAAAGTTTAAAATTTATGTTCACAAATTTTTTATTGAAAACACATGTGAGTAGGATTGATGAGTAAATAGCATTGATGAGTAGGTAGGGTACTGGATAGTGAAGGATAAGTTATTTTTCATGTATATGTGGCCTATAAAATGTATAATTCTAAAAATTTCTTAAAAAAAAACCCTAGTCTTCAAGTTGGCCGTACCGTAAGAGTTCAAATTTGTCACCATTTAGGGTCATATTGTTTCTCTCTGCCCACATCAACATTCTAGTCAGGTCTTCCTGTAGCAATTCTACATCATCTTGTGGTCGAATTTGCTGTTATTCGGGTGTTATCAACAAAGGAAATGGCCTGGTGACGCAGATCAGCATCGATGTCCCCAACCATGATCAAGAATAACAAGGGGCCCAATACTGAACCTTGGGGAATTCCGCTTATAACTCTGCTTGGCTCTGACAGGTTTCCTTGCACTGTTACTTTTTGCTCCCGTCCAGTTAGAAAACTGTGTAGCCATTTGCTTAACCTTCCACAGTTGCCAAGTGCTTTCAGCTTATGAAGGATGATGTCGTGGTCGACCTTATCAAAGGTCTTCGCGAAGTCCAAGCATATGACATCCGCTTCATAGCCTTTTTGTATGTCCTCCAATATCCTCTCATAGTGCATCAGCAACTGTGAAAGAGAGGAAGGGCCTTGTCTAAATTCCATGTTGGCCATCATATAAGGCACCAATACTTTCTAGGTGTTCAATTACTTTTGGTCTTATTACTCTTTCTATTATATTTATTAGGTGGGATGTTAGAGTTACTGGTCTGTAGTTTTTTGCTAGACCTTTGTATATTGGTGATACTATGCCTACCTTGAGTGAAGTTGGTATTATACTAGTGTGCAGGGATTCTGACCATAATAGTTTCAGTGGAAGTGCCAGTTCATGCTTACATTTTTTAGCAGTTGTGGATGGAATCCCATCTAGTCCTGCTGCTGAGTCTGGGGCTATGTTGTCTATTGCTGCAATTATGTCTTCTCTAGTCACTTCGATAGTTGTCAGAAGACGATCCAAAACTCCTGTCTGCTCGCTAAAAAAAGAGGCCGGGCCTGTTATCCCCTTGTCTTTGTCAGATGGACTGAAAACACTCTCATACTATTTCCGGAGTATATTGGTCATCTCTCGTGGGTCACTTTCCAGGATACCATTGTCATTTTCTAGAGGACCAATCGATGACAGGTTTTTAAACTTTTTGTTGGCATACGAAAAGAAGAATTTTGAGTTGTTTTTAATATTTGACACTACTTGAAATGCTTCCTGCCTTCCTGATCCTCGTGTGACTGAAACAGTTTTGCCTCAATGTTCCTGATATTACCTCGTAATTTAACAGATATCTGTGGATTAGTTGTCTTATTTACTTTGATTTGTAGTGAGCATTTTTTTCGCATTAAAATTCTCCTGTATCGGGGGATATGTCTCTTTTTCAGATTGCCTTGTTGATTTCTGAGGGATGCTCCTTTCGCGTATCTCCTGGCATCTGTTTTAGAAGACAATGAGAGAATTTCATTACTGTCCTTTTCTCTAAAGATGCTTTCCCAATCTATCCGGCTGAGCTCTAATTTGATTTCAGCCCACTTGATTTTTGTGCTGTAAAAGTTTGGATTTTACATGAAATTCTGTGGGCTGTTATGTGTGCTATTGTTTGTTCTGGTTATTTTAGTATTTAGTTGACAACTGCTTTGATGTCTGTAATCGGACATTTCTATATCCATCACTTCATAAGAGTACATGATCTCATGGTTGTTACTGATTATGAGATCTAATATATTTTTTCCTCTGGTAGGCTGAGTGAAAAGCTGCGTCAGGAAGTTATTATATATGACTACAATCATCCCCTCTGCTTGACACTTCTCTTCTGTATTTCCTTCTCTGGCATTCGAAGTATTATAAGGATAATGGGCGAAGTCACCCGATATTATCAACTGAACGTTAAAGAAAATAGAAAATACAATTTTTACCATAAACTCAAATAATTATAAATGCTTGCATATTATATATCTCTGTGCTGTGTTAGTAATATTAGTTCAAATTTTATTTGTATGGTATCTACTCAACAGTAGAATCAAGTACTTGATATTAAAACATACATTATGCAAAAAATTCACAAATTTCTTTCTCAGCAACCATGATTTGCTTTCTTCTATTCTCAATCTTTACTCTCGTTTTCTCGTTGTATCTTATTATAAACTAACGCGGGTTCACCGTTTGGGCCGGTGGGCGCCATTTACCTTTCGGACAAAGCAAAAGGACCGGGGATAAATTACACACATTTATTTACTATTTACTGACTTTTTATTTATGCCAAAATGTTTTAGACGAACGGGGTAATGCGAAGGCGGAATTAGCGTTAACATTTAATAGCGGAGACAGACATAATTAATATTTTAAATAAAACAATAACATTCTAATACGAAAAACACCTTATTGGGGCAAGCCCCGTCCAAAGATTGAATTGCCAAAACTGGGCATTTTACTCAGCCTCCAGCTTGGACACATTTCAGATGCTGCCAATTTGTATTTTTTATTTTTAATTCCAAACAAAATATTATCAATTTCTTATTTACATACAAAACCATAATTAAATTTCTTATTTAACATTATTTTCGTCTTTATTAAACAAAACATTATTAAATTCTTATTAGACGTGATTATCTTTATTAAAAAAAACCAATACACTACAGCTGTTAGATGGCGTTGCATCGGTGGAATGAAATGTTTGGTAATAAGTATGAATATTTTTTTAATGAAACCTTAAATAGCTAAGTGACTGTGCTTTGTAGATTTAGCTAGAACGACAACTGTAAAAGAGAAGTCCAATACTGTCTCAGTTTGCTGTCTACACATTCTGTAATGATGTATTCATATTATATATTTATGAATTCTCTCATAATTTATGCACTGATGATGACACGAGTTCCTGTCGAAACAGCTAGAATAAAAATGTTTAAGTATAACTTCAATGATATATATGTGTGTGTGTGTGTGTGTGTGTGTGTGTGTGTGTGGAGAATAGAGTTTACCCATTGTATTCGTTCACTGTCTGAGTTTTTTCCTCCTGTTCGAAAGGGTACAAAAGGAGGAGAAGTCCTTGGAAGTGATAACGTCGTCGATGGAGATTATAGAGGCCAACACAACCTCCAATCAAAACATTCCTCCTGAAACAGCCTCTTTCACAACATCTTTCATCAGCGAGGTTGTTCCCCTACCGCACGTGAGCACCACCTCCATTACATTTACCACTAACACCCTAACGACCAACGCAACAACCCTCAGTGTTTCCTCCACTTTCCTCCACTCGCCCTCCACTACCATCTCTTCGAGCGTTTCCTCTTCCACGCGCCGCCTGACTTCCGTACCTGCCTCAGTGGGGACGGACAGGAAATCCCCTCCTGGGATCACCATCGACTACATCCCGGGGCCTAATCCCGAAGAGGACTACGAGGGCATCCTCATAGTGAATAAGAACTCGCACGGAGGAAGGAAGGAGGGGGAGAGGCCCCCTCACAAGAAGGGGCGAAATGGGGAGGGGGAAGGGAAGAGGAAGGCGAAGGCGAAAGAGGAAGTAATGGAAGGGAAAGGAAGCAAGAACAGTTTGAATAACTCTTATTTGGAGTCTCCTTTGAGGAGGAGGACGAAGGAGGAAGACGAGGAAGACGATGAAGACGAGGAAGAGGACGAGAAGTCGTCGTCAAAGTCGACAAAAGAGGCGAGGAGAAAGAGGAGGAGGAGAAAACTGGAACGGTCTTCTCGCATCGACAACTCAGTCGACGACAACTCGAACGGAGCGACGACGACGACGGCAGCGACAACCATGACAACAACAACAACAACAACATCAACAACAACGACGACGAACAACAGATCGGAGAAACGCACCCGAAATGACGTCACGGATAACGACAGTGACTATCGAAGTAAGGCTCTGACGACGACCCGCGGCGACGAATCTTTTCATCTCAACGTGTCTCCGTTACTTTTGGCAGTGTCCGCTCCGGCCAGGTGAGATTACCTTAATATATTGTACTTGTTCACAACCATCAAAACATGGTTAAGTATTTGCCAACAAATCTACATGGTCAAACAATGCGGTGATTCGTACGAACCATATTTATTTTTCTGGGAACAAACTTATTAAATAGTTTGTTCAGTCTTCAAACATGGTTAAATTTGTACCGTTTAACAAATGGTTAGTCACGCATTTGGTTGTTGTGTAACCAAATGTGTATTGAATGGTATTCGCTATTTTAATATTTAGGTAACTTTTTTAAGTAGAGAATGTCTATATGACAGTTCGCTTAAAACCGTTTTCAAATGACAGATTGGCGAGGTTCATCAAGCGAGTGAAAAAGTAAATTTACGGCACTGTTTACAATAATTCTTTGAGCCATATATGTTTACTGTTAAAATTACAGTGGCACGCGTGCGATTTGAAAATTTACAGTTTCAGCTTTTAAATTAAAGGTTAAAATTAGTAAGTCTACTGTTACTTTACAACACTGAACAAATACTACAGTATATTCTCTTAAAATTCTGGGGACTGCATCTTGAATTTTTTGTTAATTTTAAAGGATACCTTGTTGTATTGACAGTGTAAACCTGTTAAAGTAACATGATTGTTAAATTAATAAAAAATGTTAACACAAAAAACAACAGCAAATTTCAGTTCAGATAAATATTCTCTTTAATTCAGATTTTAAAATGTATTTTGCTGGTTTTTTTTTGGTTTTTTTTTTTTTTTTTTTATAAAAAGTTACAATGGAAAATATTGTTACAAATAATAGACATTTACTGTTAAATTAATAGCCAGTTTTACGATGTAATAATTGAAATAAAACTACTTTTCCAGTTTATTCGGAGAGGAGTCGTCATGCGAGTGTGAACGTCTTCATGTGGGATTTATTCCTCAGACATCCCAGCATCATCTCACCTTACCGAGCCTCTGCCCCAACTGCATGCACCGCAGTCACCACAGTACCACTAACACCGTACCCAAAGATTTGCAATTCAAGTCCAAATCCCTGGACGAGACAGAGATCCAACCGCCGTCAGATTTCATGTCTCCGGCCCTGTCTCCTTCAGGGACGCCTGGCAGGGACTTCACATCTGTAAGCTTCCCTTGTTCTCCTCACGTATTCGAGTCCCCCTCGTCCGCCAACAGGCCTCACCTACACCACTTCTTATCTGAAGGAGATGAGCAGTGGAGGGACTGGGAGAAGCAGCAAAGGTATTCCTTCGATCGAGCGAGTGCAGGGAGAGATTACGAGGCATTCTCACCAACAGGTTATCAATCAAGTGGTTCTTATCAAGTGGTTGCTAACACGGAATCTCCTCGTAAGATATTTCGTCGTTTCTATTACCATTGGCATCTTTTCAAATTTATATACAGTATATACATATATATATATATTGTGTGTGTGTGTGTGTGTGTGTGTGTGTGTGTGTGTGTGTGTGTGTGTGTTTTCAAAATTGTCTATTTTTCAAACAATATCTTCATTTGCCCAATATTACTGTTACGTTCTTTAACCCGTTAAAATATGTTGAGTACGGACAAGCGTTTTCTCTTGTTCCATAGAATGTGTTTTAAAGGACACTCAGTTTTTTCTTGTAGGTCGCTATTTGTCTGAACCGATTCACTTGAGGAATATGACGAAGGGAGATCTGTGGAGAATGTGGCAGGACTCCGAACTTGAGCTGCGTCAGCGTCTGTCCCAGGTTGAAGAGGAAAGAAATCTTCTCGCCTCACAACTCTCTCATAAGTACAAAACTTCTACTGAATCGGGAGATCGTGTTGGGGCAGAGATATACAGAAGGCGGCAACTCGAAGAAGGTGTTAGTCCCGAAGTAGATCCTAATAATTGCTTGGATGTGAAACTCGAAGTTCCTTTTGAGTTTCGAGATACGACATTCAAAGACTCGAAGAAAAGTCGGTATAGTAGGTCTCTGGATGAAGAACGCCCCTACAGAACTCCAGTCAGAGGTTCAGATGCGAGTAGTTACGTGGACTATTCCCGATGCTACGACCCGTTAGTCAACCAAAACGTTATGGAGAGAGGGTACGATGACTTTTATAAAAGTGTGAGATCTTTGGAAGACTCGCTACTCGAGAAAAATGACACGAGGTCCGATGTTCGAAGAAAACCTCATCACCATAAAGCAAACAAATCAAAATCCTCAAAGCGGAGGAGAGACTCGACTAATTCTCGTAGATGTAAGTCTTCGTTAGACTCCAGAAGAAGTAGATCTCTGGCGCGAGGAAGTGTTTCTGATTCTTCCGACTCTCCTAAAACGGAGAAAATGCCAATTTCTTCCTTCGACACTCGAGGAATTTTATATAATACTCGAGATTGGAACAGAAAGAAGAAATCTTCTCCCTCGCCTTTAGGAGACTATTCCGATAAATCCTCGGTCACTAGAGACTATCGACGAAGAAAATCGAAGTTCTGTAGAGGAGACAAACTTCCCTTTTCATCTTTACCAAGGAATAGATCTCAATACCGAAGGAAGTACGGTAGTACGTTAAGTTATTGTTCCGGAAGTAGCACTACCGACGAAGAAGGCTTTCCTTACGGCAGACAGTACACGGAGTCTTCTCCTTTGCCGCTGTTACAGTCCCTTCAAAGACATTCCCTCGGCAGACAACGAACGGGGGCAGGCCACCATAATCAAAACAAAAACAGAAGCAGTTGGACACTTTGCCTTTCGAATCCAAACACGGCAGAAAAAGTTTACGGAAGGTGTCACCATACGTGGAAAGAGTGCCATACATAAGTCGCGCGATGCGCGAAGGAGGGTGCCCAACCCACGAACTGCATCGTGGAAGTCGTGGAATTTCCCAGTCGAGTCATGGCAGCCGCGGAATACCCGAGTCGAGTCACGGAAGTCACGGTATACCGAAGGCGAGTCACGGAGGCCAAAAAATTTGTGGTGGACGATCGAGTCTAGAAATTCCCGATCCCTCGTTGGGCGAATTATACTGAAAATGAATCGGGGGGTTTTTATGACTTCAAAATTAAAAAGGTCACAAAAAAAGGTTACATTAAATGTGAAAAGATAAAATTTAAAGTGCACCTTCTTCATACCGTTTAAACACCAATTATGCAAATAACTAATCTGGAATAATTTTACAGTAAGTTTGAAAATGAACGAAATAATGTGAATTATATATATATATATATATATATATATATATATATATTATATATATATAAAGCGAACAATTACATACTCAAACGAAAAAAGTTAGTAGTGATATATATATAATATATATATATATATATAATATATATATATATATATATATATATATATATATATATATATATAGAGGTTACATTGGTTAGGTACTCTATAACTAAAAAAATATTCGATATTATATTACAATATAATAAAAATTACTTTTACAAATTAATATAATATATAAAAAAAGGAAAAGAAAAATACGTAGTTTATCAGAGTTTGTTTTTAAAAATTGTTATATAGGTGAAATTACTGGTATATCATTATTATATAAACAGTTCCAGTATACTGAGTTGAACTTTTTACTATAATTTCCTAGTATTATATACAGTAATATATCTAAAGATTATATTTCACGTTGCAGTAATGAAAGAGATTTATATCAAATAACTATTTGTTGTAAATATTTATATAAAAATTTTATATATAGTTATTCTTTGTATTTATGTATCTTTAATAATAATAATAATAATAATAATAATAATTAATTAAATAAATTGGTTTGTAATCAACTAAGGTGGTTTGTAATCAACTAAGGTGGTTTGTAATCAACTAAGGTGGTTTCTAATCAACTAAGTTGGTTTCTAATCAAATAAGTTGGTTTCTAATCAACTAAGTTGGTTTGTAATCAACTAAGTTGGTTTGTAATCAACTAAGTTGGTTTGTAATCAACTAAGTTGGTTTCTAATCAACTAAGGTGGTTTCTAATCAACTAAGGTGGTTTCTAATCAACTAAGGTGGTTTCTAATCAACAGTAACGCTACTGAGCATTAATTTCTTATCATATTTTTTAATTATAGGATAACTTATCAGATAAAGCGAAAGCTTCTTAGTGAACGGAAGGCATTGGTTTTAGTCGTCATAGAATCGTAATGTATGAGGAAAAGACAGCTGGAAAATAGTACAATTCTTCACTGTTGTACCAAAAAAAAACAGATCTACTGTATACCCATACCCATTTCATCGATAAGGCAAAATAATCGATACTTAAAAAAAATAACTTAACCTAACTTAACCTAGTTTAATCTAACCCACAACAACTTGCCGTTCGTTTGGTATTGTCAATCAGATGGCCTTAGTCCGAGAGAAATATTTACGACAGAGCTCGTATCTCAGTGCATGGTTAACACCGTTTCCCTATTCGCGAAGTGAAAACACTGAGGTCAGGAATTCGAATCCCTATGATGATAGTAATAATACTAATAATAATACGGGAATTAGACCAATGGGTCGTGTTAGTTGGCCTGAGCCAGTTTCTGGTCCCCACCACTGATTATATTAAAAGGGTACCATATTCTTAATTTATTGCTCCACCAAGTACATATTTGAGATTCATATAACCTTCGTTAACCTTGCTTTGCTTCCGCCCGAATTGTTCATTCTGACGAAGGTGAAGCTTGTCACTCCACTTTAGACCTACATTTTAAAGTGGAATCCGAACCACACCCGACCAGCAGCCCAGCGTCTTAACCACTAGGCTACCCAGGGTACCCATTTATCTACCAACTACTTTTGTTTATAGTGTGGAAGGATGAACAACTGGGTTTTGCTGCGCGCCGCCTGCCGTCACCGGGTCTCGATCCTGGGGCCGATGGATTTGTAGTCAGCGATGCTAACCACTACACCACCGAGGCACATATATATATATATATATATATTATATATATATATATATATATATGTGTGTGTGTGTGTGTGTATTTATGTAAACCATGTAAACCTTGTAGCCATTTCCATTGAATGGGGTTCACTCATTAATCACTCACACAATCCCTAAAAAAACGACATTATTATTAAAAAAACAAGCAAATAAACACGCGAATACTTATATAAACAAAAAAACAAACAAACTATAAGTGGTAAGCAATGACATATTAGCGCCATATAAGTGGTAACTGTTTTTGAGGCACCTTGTATGTATATCCAATTACAGATTGTAGATAGGCTTGCCAACTTTCTGAAGTACAATTCCGGGAGATGATTTATATACAGGCCATACATAAAGGGGGGTGGGGGCGAGCCGATCCAGCTGGCGGGTTCTGGGTGGAGGGGCGCTGTAAGCGGCTAAGCCCGCCGAGAAGTTTTTTAAATATGACCAATTTCAAGGGCATTTTGAGGCCATATGCAGGGGGTATAAAGACATATTCTAAGGTCAATTAAGTCAATCGACGCCCCTGTGTGTGTATATATATATATATACACACACGAGTTATTCATATCAATAGTAAAAAAGAAAAAGATTATTTAAAGGCTAATAATATGCAAATGATAAAGGTGATACCAAATTATGTATTTAAAGAAAACTATTCTCAAATTGTAAAATATCCGGGAGATTCGGATAACGTTCCGGGAGCCGGGAGAACACACACGATTCCGGGAGTCTCCGGTGAATCCGGGAGGGTTGGCAACCCTAATTGTAAAGTGCATTACTCAGAAATCATTCTCAAAGGAATAAAAACATCTGATGGAATTGACAAAAATCGACAAGTTATCGTTGGTTAGGTTAGGTTAGTTTAGTTTAACATGGAATAGGTTAGGTTGTTAGTCTTTTAGAGTATCGATGCTGTGTTTTGACAACCAAATAAGTATAGGTCTGTCCTCAATCCCAATCTCGCCTTATTTTCATTTTAAACAATTCGTGAGCCTATAATTCCTCTTTTTTGATGTTTACACTTGGGCTGCTAAAGTACTTTAATCAACAAAATATTTGAAAATTCATGAATGAGGATAGCCACGGTTTCTAATACCCTTTTCACACGAGTGGAGATATTCTAGGACAACAAATACTAGCACAACGAAACCCAGCGAACTACTTCGTGAATGAGCTGGGGCTTCTTATATCAAAAGAACTTCGACACTTTTGATGGGCATCTGTACTTACTTGACCTTATTCTAGAAAAACGAAATGTAAACAAAGTTTAGTTTAGATTTTTGAACCGTCTCCAGCGAAATACTGACTTAAAAAAGACTCAAAGTAGTTAGTTTTTAGGCCACTGTATGTCATGGTATCTGATGTCACATGTGTCTGCAGACATGTACTGTAGGTTCACTACCAGTTTTAAATTTAAAAATATATATATTTATTTAAATTATTTCAGATTTAAAAATAAAATAAGTTTACTTATTGACACTTAAGGTATTTAAAATATTTCAATTTTAACTTAAAAATAATAATAATAATAACGCAATATTTTTGTAAACATTAATGCGTAAATTCTATGGTACTGATTTACACTTTTCCTAGCAAATGGGAGTTACTGGGTGAAGCAAGCCCACTTAAGTATTTGGCATGTAAAATCTATTGTTGTTTGTTAACCTAGAACATGAGTAATGTTAGTATTAGTTGTTCTAGAACATCTTCGCCAGTGTGACAAGGGTATAATTGTATTGTAACTGGTTGAATAATTTCGGTCATGAATTTGAGAGAAGGATTTTGTTTGTACCCGACATTAATAATTAATCGTCAGTAGGCTAATCTGTTTATGTTAGACCTTAACTTAGCAGTTAAATATTATGAATCTACATGCAGTGTTTTAGTAACTTCTAAATCATATTATACAACAATATGACCTTTTGTAGAATATAAGTCTATGCCTAAATTACAAATGAAATTAGCTTTTTAATAACACAAACCACAGATAGTATAATGCCCTTACAGTTTAAATCTGAGTGTGAAACCAGATTACTTTTAAAATTATTAGACTATAGGCCACATTAGGCCTACAATGAAAAGATAAAAGTCTCACTGGTCAACTACTGAACTGTTCTTGGTTTCTTTTGAAACTTGTCAGAATGAAAACTCCAAATATTTTCGAGCGTTTGCTTGAAATGCTTAATGTGATGGCAGCGTCATTGCTTTGTAGGTCCAGTAGTTTAAGTCAGTAGCTCTCTTCATTACTTCGTTATTGCATTTATATGCAGTGTACAGTGTGTTCAATAATAACACTTATTATTATTATGTTTTATATATATATATGGGATGAACTTCACAATTAAACACGTGAAATGAATGAATGATGCAAACCCACAAGGAAAAAGAAAAATGATTTGAAGATCTTTCGTGTATTCAGAAGTACACGTACCCTGATGAGGTGTACTTCTAAATACACGAAACAGCTTCAAATCATTTTTCTTTTTCCTTTTGGGTTTGCATTATATATATATATATATATATATTATATAGAAAATCTTTAATTAAATAGTTAGCTTTCAGTAGCGTGGAAAGATTTTTTTAGTAATTTTACCAAAGTGTGTTGCTATTATTGAAAATTAGTTATTGTAGCTTTTATATATTATCATACAACTGTTATCTTCTCAATTCCAGAAAGATAATGTCTTATAAATTTTATTTATTGATTTCTGAAGTTGTACCAACTATTACATTTTAGTGAATATGACGAAAACTAGTTCTTATTAATGGTTACAATAAAACTTACGATTTACAGTCAAAACTGCTGCAAATTAATTTAGATTCATGGAGTATTTATATAAGGCCTACTTTTGGTTACTTGGTCCATTTATTGTTCACGCACTTTTAAAAACCACGGTCACGAGCATACAGTATTGTCACCAACGTGAACAATAATAACATTAATAATAATTGTTTTACACAACCGCCCCCCCCCCCCCCCCCAAAAAAAACATAATCTGACATTTTATTGTTCATTAAAGCCGTTTTCTTTTCGTTCAAAACTTGACTTGAAGTCCCATTCTTTCATTGACTTCAAGTCAGATTTGAGTTTGTGACGTCAAAATGTAAACAAAACTCAGTTAGTCCCACTCTTGGCTAGGCCTAATTCATAGTTCATAGGCTAAAGACTTAGCCATTGGCTTGGATTCCCAATACAGGGCAGCAAAGTCCTAACCTTAGGCTTCTATCGTGAATCTACCCCACAATAAGATTGAATAAGGCCTACGCTGTGGCCTAGGTTTGAGTTCGCCACAGCTATGCTAGCCTAAGTCAATAAGGCCAAAATCGTAATGATTGAAGGCCAATTGTTCACTTAGAGCTTATAAATGACTAAATTTAATGTAGCATAGCCTTCTAACATCAATAAAATATATTTTCTTTTACATACGGGTCTAAATAATGCAATAAATTCTTAAAATACCTTTGATTTTGTAGACGACAAGTTATTTACAAAAAAAGTAACTAGAGTTTTCTTTAGCCACCTCCGAAGTTGGCTTGGCAAAACAAACCAAGTGTAGTTTGTTTTGACGAAAAGAAGGCGGCAACTTAAACTGATTTGACTTGACTTCAAGTCAGTTGGACGAAAAGAAAACGGCTTAAAAAAAACAAAAACTGTAAATTTGTGGCAATTAATGGCGTCATGCTCACTGCTGCCATATTTCTTGTTCTTTAAAGATAATTTGGGTTTCATTACAAGAACTAACTGATGATAACGACAAAGTTAAATGATTTTCATAAATAAAGAAGATAATACATTTTTAAAAATATAAGATACACTCTTGTCATGTGATAGAACACAAGTAGATTATATATATATATATACAAGTTTTAAGTATCGTTTACGATAATGAGTGTAAATATATGTAAAATACATATATGTAAATTATATATATATATACACACACACACACTTGTATATATATATATACTGGGTGGTGCATAACCTTTGTCCAGGGGTCTGCAGAAGAATTAGTGATTGATATGCTATATTTGATAGTTTTACATTCTAATACGACCTATTTTATATTTTAGGAAGAAATGTGACACATGTCAAAAGTAGTGAATGACAGCGAGGACCACAGATTTGTTGGTCGGATACGAGCCAACGCATTCCGTGAAGCAATAGAAGCAGGAGCAACATTTATCAATCGAAAGTGGATTACTGAAAGATTGAGACGAAGTGAACGATCGGTTACCAGAAACTGGTAATGTCGGGAAGGACGACTGCAGAAGCGGGCAAAGCAAATTTGTCGTCAAACTGTTCAACGCTATCGTGCGCAGACTGGCTTGAAACCCTTTTATGTTCAACCAAAATCAATGAAAACAGTTTTGAACATCGAAGATCGAATGTGATTTTATGATTATCTGGTGGACTGGGAGAAGAAAGGCTTCTTGCATCTTGCGCCAAGTGATGAGTTCTTCGTTTGGACTGTTCGGAGACCGAATTATCGAAATGATCGGGTATGGTCCCTCGCAGTCGACGACATCCCTGACGATGAACATTACCTTGAAGTATCGAAGAGGCTAGAGGGACTATACCCGATCAATGATCATCTTGATAATTCGGTCTCCGAACAGTCCAAACGAAGAACTCATCACTTGGCGCAAGATGCAAGAAACCTTTCTTCTCCCAGTCCTCCAGATAATCATAAAATCACATTCGATCTTCGATGTTCAAAACTGTTTTCATTGATTTTGGTTGAACATAAAAGGGTTTCAAGCCAGTCTGCGCACGATAGCGTTGAACAGTTTGACGACAAATTTGCCTTGCCCGCTTCTGTAATATTTTTCTGGCGACGCTCGAATTGCTTCGTCTCCACTTTCCACTGTTCGCATCAATGATTGTGTCGCTCTCTCGTGACAGTTTTTCCGGTCGTCCTTCCCCACATTCAGTAAAGCAGTTATCGTAACCTTTTTTTTCAGTTTCTGATAACGCACCGTTCACTTCGTCTCAACCTTTGAGTAACCCACTTTCCAGTGATAAATGTTGTTCCTGCTTCTATTGCTTCACGGAATGCGTTGGCTCGTATCCGACCAACAAATCTATGGTCCTCGCTGTCATTCAGTACTTTTGACATGGTTCACATTTCTTCTTAAAATATAAAATAGGTCGTATTAGAATATAAAGCTATCAAATATAATAGATCAATCACTAATTCTTGGACAAAAGTTACGCACTACTCAGTATATATATATTCTTAATAAGGTATATATTATATAAATTGTTAATTTGTATAAGCTTGGCTCTGTTCCCGTTAAATACTGCATATTTTTCTAATAGGTAAAGTACTGCAGCACTCTCGCAGTACTGCTTTTAATTCAATAGATTAGATATGATAGCGACTTTGCAGTTAATAAAAATATTACTTTAACGAAGCTTTTAAATAGCTACATTTAATATTTGCCATAAATGAAACTAAAAAACAGTATTTTAGGCAGAAGCTTTGTTTAATAGAAGCAATTATAACTCGGAAACATGTTGTTTAACGCCTCATCAGCTCATATTTAATTGTTTCAATATAAAAACTCGTAAAGGTGATTTGTGAAGTTTCTGAAACTTTTTTTCAAGTGTATAAAATGATTTTAGCTAAAAGGTTTTAAATAGAAGCTTGGCACTATATAATTCGAAACTGCCAACCATATATTTCAACAACTCATATCCACATTTTTTTATCATCTGTAATAATGTACAGTTTAGGTTATACAGTTGCAGTAAACAAGTGCGAATCAGCCCAGCATTATTTTCGGTAAATGTAATTTTGTATACAGCTTACGGTGGGTTGTCTAACCCTAATAATAGATAGGTTGGTGATAAGGATGAGGTGAATATATATATACACACGGAGGCGATGAAACTCGGAAGATGCAATGATTCTCCTTATAGATTTTTCTTCTTTAACTATTTCATGTAAAGACAAGGATAAAAAACAAAAAGAGTTTTCAGTGTCATCTGGTGATCATGATCTCGATTCTGGCATTTGACGTTTAGTAATTGTCTTACGCTCGTAAAAAAACGAAAAGCGGCTCCCATTTCAACTCTTTTATTTTTTTTCAGGTGCTATATTTGTAAACGATTTTATATTATTATTATTACAAAATCACGAACTCCGTTCAGTTTATGTTGCCTAATTTTACGATAACTTGGGTGCCAAACTAAAGTGTTCTCGACATACTTTTCGCGCCAGTGCCAAAGTTCCTGACTCTCTTGATCTTCATCAATGACTGAAAGTCTCTGCATGATGCTAAATTTTAAAATCAACCAACCGACATTCGATTCCTATAAACATTAGAACCTTGTCTTCATTAATGAACATAAAATAATGGCACAACAAATCAGTTCAGATAAGTTAAGAAAATAACCCCCTTTATTGCTTACGAGTTAAAAAACGACAAAAAAGAAAAAACCCGCACTTTTCAGGACATTTATTGCAATTAGTGAAAGTATAAATTATAGCGGTACAGTATCCATGGCAACACAATTTCTGAGTAAGTTGTAAATAACTTATATATATAATATATATATATATATATATTATATATATATATATATATATATATATATACAGGTGTATTGGAAGTTAATTAACAATAGTGCAATCAATATTTCTTATAATTAATGAAATGAATACAAACCATTCTTTTGTTCAATTAATTAAATGTAATTTTATATATATATATATATATATATATATATATATATATATATATATATATATATATATATATATACGTGAGTTTGTGACTTCATAGAATGAACGACAGAGAGAGAGAGAGAATTTTATATATATATATATATATATATATATACACACACATCTGTATATTGTAGTCATTGTTCAAACTATGCATTAACTGTAATTTCTTTTGATATTTTGATAGAAACAGACAAAATGTAAACGACCGTAGAATGAGTATAATGCAAAATATAGACTATAACTCTGTATTTGTAGAAACCTTAGATCAAGAACAATTTCATTATATATATATATATATATATATATATATATCACATGGTTTACAGTTCAAAATGCGCAAATTTTTATTTATATATATATATATATATATATATATATGATGAATAAAACCACGAAGGGAAAAGAAACACAAAGGGGTGCTCAAGCGCTTTCGTCTAATGACGAAAGCGCTTGAGCACCCCTTTGTGTTTCTTTTCCCTTCGTGGTTTTATTCATCATAAATATTTTTCACGTGTCACTTTCGTGAAATAATTTTTCATATATATATATATATATATATATATATATATATATATATATATATCAGTTACATGTCCTTTTCTTTTTATACGCATAAAAGATCGTGAAAGACAGAGACAAAGCAACTTACTAAATTTAAGTTCAATATCACCCAGTTACCATGGCAACCAATATCAGCGTTTCGAAGGAAACCATTTATGTGGAAGCTTATTTTAGTATATACTGTAATAATAAATTAATAATACATACAATGTGGCAGTTATTGTTTTTAAGTTGAAAAACATTTGATCATTGGACTAACCAAGAGTGGATATGTAAATTTGTAATGATAAAAATGTGCAGTTTCTGAAAACACACTTCCAAATAAATAGTTTCCTTCAAAACGCTCATATTGGTTGCCATGGTAACTGAGCATCGTCGGTGAACTCCATTTCACGTTCATTTATGCTTATACAGGAAAATGAACTTAGTCAACCAGTCATATATATATATATATATATATATATATATATATATATATATAAAGGTATAATCTTCTGTATAATTATTCTGCTTTTGTCTTTTGCGGTGCACAATAAAATCCAACTTTGTATATTTTAAAAGATCATTTTCTTGCTTACAATTTATTTGAATAAAAATTACTACCGACTTTCCTCTTATGCTCTTTATCATAAATTAAATATATAGAAAAATTAAAAGAAATACAGTATATCTCCACATTTAGGAAAGGAGAATTAAATAATTTTTAAAATTAGTTTCTCCGCTAGTTTTATTATCCTAAACGTTTTCTTTCATTAAAAATGACCGTTTTCTTTCATTGAGATTTTTTTTTTAAATTTAAGTTTGTTTTAAATGATTAAATGCAATTGGAAAGTAAATATTGTAAATATTACACTAAATAAATCTAATCTGTTCTTGTATGTATATTGTCACCACTCATTCTGGTCAGTGTGTGTGTGGGGGGGGGGGATGTTTTAAGAAATAATTTGAAAGGATGTGGGTCGATTTTCATCGATCTTAACAGATAGGTTGTTCCCAGCCGTGGGAGAAACCATTTCACTTTTTGTGTATTAATATTGGTCAGTCAGAGTTCGAGCAAAGCCTATTTATAACAAGATCCAAAACTCTGGCTATCCTTTTTTTTTTGTTTTTTGTCATCTAGTGTTTGGATGGAGAACTAAATTACCTGCGAAAAAAATCATTAACACAAATTCTACTTTAACACTGATTATATAGTTTAATATTTAATCATATATAAGGTCAGTTAATAAATGAAGCATCTAGGCATGTTTTTTTTTGGAGATGAGTGTGACAATATTCAGATTTTATTAATATACTTCCAAATCATGCGAGTGTTCCCTTGTGCAAAGCTTAGTTCTCATTCGATCCTCTAGGCGGCGAATACCAGTTATTCATTTGGTATAACGCGATAAATAATTGAAAATAGTGTCAATTTCGTATCTTGTTATATATATAATCTTTGGTTCGAGCTCCCACAAGCAGGCAATAACTTTGAAATCCACTCATAAAATATAGTAGAATATCTCTGGTGGTGTTTGTGTTTGGGGTTATCGCGAGAAACATCTGTTTAGTTCAGTTCAGTAACTGAGTAACTGTAAATATTAAAAAAATCATCCAGTAAATGTTGATATGAACAGATGGATTATTTCAAATAAATTAAACACCATTCCAAGAAAACCAACTAACCGAAATTGTTATATTATTCAATTTCTGTTATTTTCACTGGTCTTTTTCTCGTTTACTGATGTGGAAGGAAGACACAGTCGAACCTGGTTATTGCCCCTTTAATTAAAATCTCAAATTTCAGTGAACTCAACTGTAACCTGTAACATGAAATGATCACAAAGATAAATCGAAATATAGGAAGATAATTGTAGTGGATATAAAACTAGAGAAACAGATCGTGTGGGATCGTGTGAAGTTCAGTCGTTGCTATGAAATTGGTAACCATGAGGAAATTAATGACTTTATACTCCTCTTGCACTAAAAGAGTAGGTTCACTTATTATTATTATTATTGACAGTAACATCGTAACATTGTAGATGTTCCATGCGTCGGTCTCTCTTCACACGATGGTCAAACTAATGGAATTTTATTTAATTTAACTAAAGCAGTTTTCCTTCTCTCTGTTCAGTAAACAGATATTACATCATCACAGCCCCCCCCCCCTCCGGTTTCTTAAAGACCTAATTATACTACGAGATAATTTTCCTGAATACCTTTTCTCTTGTTAAAAAAATGTGCTTAGCAGATGTTGGATGTTCTATATTTACAATATTTAATTAGTGAATTTTGAGAGAATATCCTCGGCAGGTGATAACGCAAACTGAACAGAGCAATGAGTGAATTTTCTGTTTTGTGTTTGTGAGTGTAATTATTCAGTTGGATAAAAATCTGAACAACTTTGGATTGATTAAGGTTGCTAAAGGTCGCATAAGACCTTTCATGCCATAATGGAAAGTCAAGTGTTTCAGTAATGCAGATTTAGTGTATATTGTAAAAAAAATATGTATTCAAAATTTCTCTCGCTCATATTAAAATTCTGGAATTTTGATTCTCCAAACTTTGAACTGTCGCAAATCTTAAAGTACAATTCAGTATTTAAACTCGTACTTAACAGATTGCATTGTTCATGAGGTAATTAATGTTGGTGCGCTGAATTCTGTTGGTTAAGTTTTCTTCGTAATATAGTCTGGGAAGCTCGTAGATTTGTTATTAAATTTCTGATGTTTGTTTCATATCGCCGCTTAATACGTTGAAGTTCCCTCATCCTCTAAACTTCTAAAGCAGTGCAGTGATCTCAAATTTTTTCAGTCGCGTCCACCCAACCCCCGCCCTCCCTTCTAATACGAATGAATGAATGAATAATTGAATTTGTATACACCATTTTATAACAAACTTTTTAATTTGAAACTGCATCGAGCTTTTTAGGTTATATATAAAGTATAATTCGATATGATTTCTTAAAATTAAACGAGGTTAAGCGAAATTGGGTCTGAACAACCCCAAAACATCCTGATATTGCTTAATGCTAATTACCTTTCATGAATTTGGACTTTTTGTATCCTAATAAAATATAAAAGTATATATACGTGTCATACGGGTTCTTCCTCACACGAATTATTTTTAAAGTTTCTCTTTCCGTGTTCTGTGTCACGGGGTCCCGTTGACTTGTAATTTTGCCTTAACAAGGAAGGTCCATGGATTCAAGCGAGAGCAAGAACGCGTTAAACTCTTTGATGGCACGCATAATAGAGGTGTAATAGAAAGAATCAATTTTTTTACCTTATTCGCTTCTTCCGTTTTGTGCTGAAGATAAGTAATCGCGAGATTACCCCCCCCCCCCTCCTCCCATTACGCATTCTATGTCAGTCCCATTCCCATCCGTGTCCGCAAATGCCATTCCCATTCTATGCCATTCCTACTTCATGTCATTTTCATTCCTATCCACGACCTTTCCCATTTTGGTCCGGATTAGGTTACGATAGGTTAGGATACGATAAGGAGGGTTATAATTGGTTAGGCTAAGGTTAGGTTAGGTTATGATCGGTTAAAATAAGTTAGGTTATAAAATATTAGTCCTTCCCATTTGGCGCCGTTTCAGCAACCAAAAACATCGTATCCCAAACTAAGACACGCTTTTCTTAATTATGAATTTTTCACTTTTGGTAATTTTCATTCGAGATCCGAATGGCATAGAATGGAAAGTAACCAACTGCAAGTACTTAGCGACACATTTTCTTTATAAATATAAATAAACGAGTGATAGATACGGTGTCCAGATTTATGCTTGGAAAAACCGGGACAGGGGCGGATCTATGCCTTATAGCCTATAGGCTTAGTTTGAAAACACTTTTTAACAGACAAATGAATACTAAATATAGGGTGATCAAAAAGTAACGCAACCCATGGGAAAACGATTTATTTCAGAGCAAGTGCTGGAAGTGGGCACCGTTCTGTGCTTCACACAAGTGGATACGGCGATTCATGTTCTTAAAGACCCTT
This sequence comes from Bathynomus jamesi, assembly GCA_023014485.1. Taxonomy (NCBI): domain Eukaryota; kingdom Metazoa; phylum Arthropoda; class Malacostraca; order Isopoda; family Cirolanidae; genus Bathynomus; species Bathynomus jamesi. The sequence continues at coordinate 10,307 of JAJOZX010006027.1, read as the reverse complement.
TGCAACGTTTCCTGTGAAATTGCATCAACACACTTCTGAATCATCGCCTGCAACAGAAGGAAAAAATCAATTATGTGCGTTTCTCCATGGGTTGCGTTACTTTTTGATCACCCTGTAGTTCCACATTCGCATAGTATATAATTAATAGCTCTTAAAATACGGAAAACAGGGACGTATGGACACCCTAGTCACTGATAGAGACGTAGGCAGAGCAGGAACGAAAAAATTGTGTCCGAGGTGATTTGGAAGAGTTACAAGAATGAAAAACAAGTTTGCAATGAGATTATTTTAAAATTTGAATTGAGGGAAAATGGGATTTTAGATCAGTCAGATGTGTTTGCCTAGTTAGCGTTTAAATGCTAATTTATTAAATATATTTTCAGTTCGCTGAATTTACAGTTTTGGACGGAAAATGTGACGCCAATTAGTAGGAACTTTATATAAAATGTGAATTATATATAGTATAAAATTTATACACATTATATAGATTTATATACGATATATTATTATATATACTGGGAAAGATTTACCAGTTTAACAGTTTTAATTATTAACGAACTAAGAGTTAATAAGGGGTGAATCTGAGCTGTTATTACAGTTTAGTCAAGAGAAGTGCAGCTGGGTCTGGATTGTGAAAATTCACCAGATATAGAGTTAATTGTAAGTAATTATTATTATTATAATTGATTAATTAATTATAACTAACTAATATGCAATTAAATATACTAATAATAATAATAATAATAATAATAATACATTAACAAAATGGAAGTCTATACAAATGAGGCATTATAGGAACTGAAAATTTATACATGATCGATAGATACTAATAGATAATTTTTTTTATGTAGTAATTTAAAATGTTAATTTAAAAAGTTTAATATTGAGTTAAAAATGTTAAATATTAAGATATTAAAATAGACGTTAAATTAGATTAGTTAGATATTAATTAAAATTAGCGTATAAAGTGAGTTAACAAAACTTAAATAAGGTTAACAAAATTATCAGTTATTAAGGCATAATTTCTAATGATTTCGTTACTAAATGACATTAAGTTGTATGTATGTATGCATGCATACATGTATGTACACATTTGCATTGAAAATGCAAAGTTATTATGTGTCGTCACTATCATCACCTGCAAGTTGCAGCAGACCAGAGAAATTCGATTTATCCAGACCAAAGGTATTCCTACCCGAGTAGAAGAAGTATGCGCCTCAGCCGATCGTCATTTCAGAAATCACTTACTTTTGTAAGATTGAAATTAAGGGAAGAATTTCAGGGTTAACATTCGAAATACTTTTAATCATACATTTCACTTATGATTTAAACATATAACCACAATTACTAGTTTCATTTCTCATATTTTAGTATCAATTATTAATTTCTTCTGAACTAGTATTTTTATACTTGGGATATTTGTCAGTATTAGTAATTTCTGTCAACTAATTTTTAATTGACGAGTGTGATACTGATAGCAACGTTATTAATAATGGTAATTATTGTAAAAAAGAAAAACTTACTTTTTTAATTAATTTGAGAGCCCAGTGAAGCCAAATGTTTGAGGGTCAAATTGTGGTAAAATAAATAAATGCTAGACTTTGTACGTCCTACATCCTACTTTTTAAAACCAAACTGATTAAGAGATGTCCAAAAATAATCATTTAATCGGCGTAGCAAAGGTTTCTCAAGTAGTTTTGAGAAACAGGAGGCAACAGCAATAGGTCTGTAATTGTTAATGGATAGAAAGTTCCCAAACTTATTTTTGACAAGAGACAAGATATGTATACACCAAATCCTCCATATTTGCGAGGGTTACGTTCTGGGAAACCGTCACAAATATGGATACTTTAAGCTTATGAGAAAATGGGGGTGTTAGGTTTCATGAGTTGTGGAACTACCCCTAAACTTTATTCCATAAATCTTCCTGTTTACATCTTCTAATTTAATGATTTATGGTCGCCTGGCTCGGTGGTACAGCATAGGACTCGCAGGCAAAATGTTCATGATTTTTACTTAAAAATAAGTGATTGGCTAAAGCGAAATAGCATTTGGCCACTCGATGTTGGTTCCTTTATCCTTCATATTTAGTTGAAAGGATAATAATAATGACAATAATGATGATAATAAATTGATGATAATAATAATGACAGAATTTTCAAATGTTTACATTATCGTAAATATTAATCAAGAATTTTCTTTCATTTAATAAAAATTGAAATAACGTCCATAAAGTACACACTGTTTATATGCAAATGCACTACAGGAGAATTCACACTAAACATTAGTAATGTCACTACAGATATACTGAATACAACTTAACAACGAATGACACTGTTTATATCAGAGGGTACAAGGAAGTAAACCAACTAAAATACCACTTCTGATAAATCAAAAAATTTGCCATATTCGATCATTGAGAGAAAATACAGGGTGTACATAAAGTCAGGATCTATTTTTGTGAAGCACTTGGAAATTATATGGAATTCAATCATAAAATGATAAAGTGGTAACATTTATTAAATAATTAAGAGTAGGATTCGACGTGACGCCCATCAGTATCCCTGCACAGCTCAAATCGTTCCGCAGCATTTCTAAACACATTCTGGAGCATTTGCGGGGTTATGTTATCTGCAGCAGTTCGTATACGTAAGTTTTCAAGACTCGTACTCTTCTTCATCTGATAGACGTGCGATTTGATAAAGCCCCATGCAAAGAAATCTAAAGGGGTTAAATCTGGTGATCTCGCTCGCCAAGGTCTGTTGCTTCCGCGTCCGATCCAGCGATTTGGAAAACGTCCATTTAGATAATCCTGAACAATTTTGGCATAGTAACAAGGAGCACCATCATGTTGATAGACGACGGTACTAACAATCCTATCCCCGTCGTCTATCAACATGATGGTGCTCCTTGTCACTATGCCAAAATTGTTCAGGATTATCTAAATGGACGTTTTCCAAATCGCTGGATCGGACGCGGAAGCAACAGACCTTGGCGAGCGAGATCACCAGATTTAACCCCTTTAGATTTCTTTGCATGGGGCTTTATCAAATCGCACGTCTATCAGATGAAGAAGAGTACGAGTCTTGAAAACTTACGTATACGGACTGCTGCAGATAACATAACCCCGCAAATGCTCCAGAATGTGTTTAGAAATGCTGCGGAACGATTTGAGCTGTGCAGGGATACTGATGGGCGTCACGTCGAATCCTACTCTTAATTATTTAATAAATGTTACCACTTTATCATTTTATGATTGAATTCCATATAATTTCCAAGTGCTTCACAAAAATAGATCCTGACTTTATGTACACCCTGTATTAAAAAAAAAAATAGTTTCAACATTTACATGTTGCAAACGAAAAGCTTACATACTGCTCAATGTCAGTTTTTTTTTTTTTTTTTTGTAGGCAAGTGGACATAAGGTAGGTCAAGTGTGTAGTAATTCACAAATGTTATGGAGTAATTTTTTTCTTTTGTGTGATAACGATTTTGGTACCTCTACTTCGGAACACTAAAATATTTATGTAAGGAATCTAGAAATAGTTTTGTTTTAGAGAAATATATGTTAGTCCAGATTAAGTTAGGTTAGTTAGCACCACATTATTTAGGGATTTAACGGAAAAACCCCCTTCGAACCCGCAGTTGCCTCCAGAACATTAAAGTTTATTACGCCCTCCTCAGTTCGATTATTACGGCATGCCTTGAGTGCCATATATTTGCGAGATGAAAAATGAAAAAGTAAATTTGTATGGCAAACCTGAGGTACATTTGGCTCCTGATGAATTATACATCCGACCCTATGAATAGTTTTTGAAAAAAGTCCACCTAAAAACTTAAAATTTCCAAAAGACATAAAAATTAGTAATGATACAAGTGTTTTGGTTTTGAAAATTACTGTACTGTCTCCAGAAAAACTGAAGTATCCGAAGAAAAGAGGGCAGTAATTAGTAATTTTTTATGCTTTCTACAAATTTCATATTTCTAGCTGAACTTTTTTCCGAAACTACGTCATGCTGATTATAATCTGTACTATAAACGAAACTAGAGTACAGTGATTAACAATTAACACCACTTTTATTTTCAAGTGGACTGTACATAAGAAATGCTACAGAATAAACATCAATTGAAGGATTAATTGAAAAGCTTTTATTATTAATAATTGATAAAATAAATACAGTACCTTTACAATTTACAATGACGTAAATAATTGCGAAGCTGCATTATTTATTTAATTTCGCCCTTAAGCTTTAGGCTTTACTGGGCTCTTAATTAAAAATAAACGTTATTATTAATTAATAATACGTAAATCATGACTAAAAATTATTAATTAGGGTATTACTATTATTATACGGGTAAAATAAAACATTTCAGTAGTAATAATTCATATTTTTACACTGAAAATAAATTTTTTAACTTGATGCCATTCTCTGTTCAAGAGAATCCTCAGAAAAAATGTGACTTTTCCTAATATACAAAAAAAAAAAAAAAATGAACATTTTGTGTGATTTTTTTTGAAGAATTTTATTTTCAAACTTTGTATACATGACTGTAAAACTTAAACCTTTAATTTACTGTTCGAGAACAGTAATATTACTCACTGTATAAGATCAGATTAAGTTTAACTGAATAAGGTAAATAGTTTAAATAAATAATAGTTGTTAATATTTAATCGAAAAGAGAATTTTGTAACTTCTATTTTCCATTTGAAAGTATGAGTAGACATAGGCTTTCGATAAAGTTTTGAAAACTACAACTTAGAAAATTTTAGTCATAGACTATAACATAAGGATCACTTGAAGATCAGGGCCCCCATGTATTCTTGTTTTTTGCTTTACAGTACCAATTATAATAATAAATTAAATTGAATGCCCGGTTAGGTCAACTGTACGCCCTTGACGATTGGTTAGGTTAAGTCGTGATATTTTCGTTAGTTTTAACGAAGATATCATTTGGTAATTGAGGATGGGGGCCCTGATCTTCAGGTGAGCCGAATATAAGGATCACCTGAAGATCAGGGCCCCCAACCTTCTTTAGTTAGCTTTATAAGGCTAACTAACGAAAATATCACGACCTAACCTAACCAATCGTCAAGGACGTACAGTTGACCTAACGATTGGTTAGGTTAGGTCGTGATATTTTCGTTAGTTAGCCTTATAAGGCTAACTAAAGAAGGCTGGGGGCCCTGAGCTTCAGGTGATTCCAAATATAATACTAAAATTGTGCAAATTTGTTGAAATTAATAATAAATAATAATAATAAAAAGAAAAACTGATAAATTGTTTAGTTTCCCTTTACACAAGTGAGGGCGAAGAAAACGGTCTGTCTTTCAATGCTCTTTATTTGGATTTTACCAAACTACATTGTCATCGGAAGTTAAGAGGAAAACTCTCAATACATACCTACAGAGGCTGACAAATGAAACTTCAAACTAATGCCCTGGAAATTTGAGTAAGACCGCTAAATTAGATTAGGTCATGCCCGTTTTCCTTACGGCAGCATTTCCCAAACTGTGGGGCGCGCCCCTCTCTCCGAAAGAAAGAAAGAAACGATTATAGGCAGATCACTACCCACTTGCATTCAAGAATTGGGGTGATAGGGATGCCGAGTTGGGGTCAAAAGTTGACTTAGGGCTGTCAACTCTGCAAGTTGGAATTCTTAGACAGAAATAAATGCCAATACCTGTATTCACATTTCACATGTTAAAGGCCCACCCATGGGCGTCGATCGTGGGGGCGACGGGGGTGGGGGGACATGTCCCCTCCACTTTTTGTTGTGAGGGAGACAACATACCAATTGTCTCCCCCTATTTTTTCGGTGGTTTGTGTAGAAGAATGTCTTTAAGGTCTACACAAAATTTGAGGCCGAATTAATCCTACGGTAGGATTAATTCGGCCTCAAATTGAGAAGTGATTGACGCCCATGGCCCCAGCAGAACCCTGTTGTAATTCTGCACAAGTGTTTTTAAAGTTGTATTTGCTGACACTCCAAGAAAACTGAAGAAGTTTTGAGTCATATCAGAGTTAAGACGCACCCACGCTCTGACTTCACTAATTCATCATTCATTGTTTCTTTTATCACTTCACATTATCCCAATTAATCTAAGTACCTTTTGGCAGTAATGAAAGAAACAGAATGAATGATGAATTAGTGAAGTCAGAGCCGCGGGTGCGTCTTAACTTTGATATGACCTGTGAGGGCTTTTATAATATTAAAATCCTATTAAAGTTTAATATACGAGTGTCATTTGCTTGAAGTAACAACGTAAATGACACTCCTATATTAACTTTAATAGGATTTTAATATTAATAATATTAATATTTAATATTATTAATAGTGAAAATATATTTCCAATCCCAATTATATATAAATCGTGGACACTGAACGTCTAGAATAGAATTCAAATGTTCACTGAACAACAACACTATTGTCATTTCTGAACTGTCCAGGGCAATCCTGGAAGGTTGGCAACCCTAAATTGACTCCATAGTTGTTTCATTAATATTGATAATCACACAATAGGAATTAGCATTTGTATTTTGTGAAAAGCTATGGTTGTACGAGGCGTAATACATTGCTTCTTTAAAAGCGGGGGCGAAAACGTTTGGGAAACACTGCCTTGAGGTACACCATGGAAGATTATGTAAGGGTTGATTTGAATTAAATTAAAACGAAAGCTTCCTCCCTAAAAAAAAAAAAATAAAAAAAAATAGGGTACTTGTAGGTTATCTCCCTCCCACGCTTGATTTGTCATCGTGGCAAATAGCATGAAGTCGCAGTAAATTCATTCTGGATGAAAAAGCAATAATTAAATTGGGCAAAGGATTGGTAATATCTACTGAAATAGCTACTATTAAATATATAATTTGGCTCATGGAATAATTATTGATACGATTTATTTTTTAAACTAATTTATGGCCGGATTCTGAAGGATCGCCATTATAAAGTTAAGGATCACCTGAAGATCAGGGCCCCCAGCCTTTTTTAGTTAGCTTTATAAGGCTAACTAACGAAAATATCACGACCTAACCTAACCAATCAACAAGGGCGTACAGTTGACCTAATGATTGGTTAGGTTAGGTCGTGATATTTTTGTTAGTTAGCGTTATAAGGCTAACTAAAGAAGGCTGGGGACCCTGATCTTCAGGTGATCCAAAGTTAATGTAAGTTGTATAACAAATCAACAACCAATGTGCATCAAACATTCTAGAACGAAATGCTCGTTTGATTGTTCTGCGTGCGTGCTATTTGCCACGATGACAAATCAAGCGTGGGGGGGAGATAACCCACAAGTACCAAAAATAGTGCCATCGACAGTTTTATTTTGTCAGAATAGTTGGTGTCTTTGACTAACGCAAAGTGCCACGTATTGTTGAATCTTCAAATATCACAGTTCTAACTGTTAAATACGTGGAGAAAGGTTAGTCTAGAGATTTTTAAGTCATTTCGGAATATATACATATATATACAGGGTGGCGCAAAAGTTGCGCATCATAGGAATTTTCAGTGTTGACTATAATATATTATTTTCTTCTTTTACGTAGGGAATGACTGCGAAATTAACAATAGACGAGAGGGTGAGCTTGGTTTTAATGTATGGAATACCAGGTAGAACAAATCGATGAATCGGTACAGAATTTAAATTCTGTACCGATTCATCGATTCATCGAATTTAAATTCTGTACCGATTCATCGATTTGTTGTACCTGGTAATCCATACATTAAAACCAAGCTCACCCTCTCGTCTATTGTTAATTTCGCAGCCATACCCTACCTAAAAGAAAAAAAATATATATATTATAGTCAACACTGAAAATTCCTATGATGCGCGAATTTTGCGCCACCCTGTATATATACACACACACCATTAAACATTTAACTCTTTGCATATATCCTCTAACTTTATTACAAATTAATTTTTTAAATCAAAAGTATAGGCCTACGTAACTCTCGGTTATCATTGTAGTTATTACACCATGAAGAAATAATTAAAACAGCTAAAATATACAAGTATGAACAATACTGCTTTTCAGATGATAATGTCATAAATTATAATCTTGCTTCTGAATTGCCATTCTTGAAGATTACGTGAAGATTATAGATTACGCCCATATCTAGAAAAAATTAAACAATTTAATATTATATATATATGTACTGTATATACGAGTGTGTGTATATATATATATATATATATCGTTAAGTTATTGTGGTTCAACAACGATATACCTTGGTTAACCTTGATTTTTGCTTCCGCCCGAATCGTTCATTCTGACGAAGGTCAAGCTTCTCACTCCACCTTAGACCTACAGTTTAACGTGGAATCCGAACCACGCCCCACCAGCGGTGGGGCTATCTAGGGGTACCCATTTATCTACCAACTACTTTTTTTATTGTGTGCAAAGATGAACAGCTGGGTTTTGCTGCCCACCGCCTGCCGTCACCGGGTCTCGATCCCGAGACCGATGGATTCGTAGTTAGCGACGCTAACCACTACACCACCGAGGCGCAACCTTATAATTAAATTATCCAGTACAGTATAGAAACTTCTCGCAATGTCTGATAGATTAACAGGAAACTATGTTTATTGCAGGATCCTACTTTCCTTAGTACTTTTTATGAAGTGAACGTAATTGCTGTAATACAGGGTGCCTCATAAGTTCTTTTACCCTCACCCTATTCTAGTAGGAAAAGGTTCAGGGGTAAATGGACTAATGGAACACCCTGTAGGTGTTGATACGTACGGTACTTTATAATAAATTATCAACGAGCTTTGCTCCCAAAAAATGTTAACATGTACCGTGAATACAAGAAAAGCTGCATCGTATCCTCATTTTTTAAAATTCAAAACTTTCTTGACAACTACAGGGTGGTCAACTTAAAAATGTTCACTTCAAAATTATAACAAACTCTGCAGTGCACACTTTTAAGTTCACTCTCCTGCGTAATTTCACTGGCATTAAGTTAAAACATAACACTAATACAGGATTTTGCCTGTCTCATTTCAATAGTGCCAGTGAGTTTTCACACATATACAGGCGTTTTTCGTTACTAAGCAACATCTTAAATAAATACTTATTTTGGGGGGGAATGATTCAGCTGTAAATGTATATAATTTATACGACTAATTCCAACATTTTAATAATTTTGGTAAAACGGGTGAAAGTCAGTGAGTGAAATGTTTGGGACTCAAAAACCCCAACCTCACTACTCTAACCCTAGGAAGCCAGCGTGGCCTATTACAGTAACAGTAAACTTGATTTTCTGGAAATGTTTTTTTTATTATAGGGACCTACGCAAGTTAATTTTCATTACTGTTTAGTAACAATAAAATGTTTAATTCGAGTATTAATGTAATTTTCATTATGGGGTTACGTGGGGTTACACTGGTCTTCTTGGGTTAAAAGCAGGGCCGGATTAACCATTAAGCAAAATAAGCCCGTGCTTAGGGCATCAAGGGAAGGGGGGCACCACAGAAATTTTCCATTGTCGGATTTACCATGGATTTATTATACTATTATAATCGCGGCTTATAGCCTATAAGCTGTTGAAAACTGAATTATATATATTCATATATAGTATTTATTTTTTTTCATTGTTTGAATTTGCAGTGAACAACAACCCTTTTGAGAGAATAAATATATTTCGTTGTAATCACACACTTTACGCTTTGCGTTATTATTTTGTTTATATCAAATCTTTGAGCGCCATATTAAAAATACATATACAGTAGATTAAATATTTTCATGTGCTATAGTAAATGTAAAAACAAGATTCAGTCATGCTGAACTTTATAAAATAATTGTAGAAGACAATATTGAGTGTGCCTTCCCAAATGTAGAAATTGCCTTTCGTATATTTTTAACATTAATGGTCACAAATTGCTCAGCTGAGCGTTCATTTTCTCAGTTGAAGTATATTAAAAATACCAACAGAACAACTATGCAACAAGGCAGGCTGGATGCCTTATCTCTACTAAGTATAGAAGCAGATGTGTTACGTAAGATTAGTTTTGAGGATCTGATCAAAGACTTTGCAATTACAAAAAGTAGGAGAAAACTTTTCAAATATAAATGAAGTGGAAGTATACAAAAATAAACATTATTTTCCATCTTACTGTAAGTTTTGTTTCATTTCAAAAAATAAAATTTTATTTTATGGTTTATTTTTGTTTATATTTTGAATTACATATATATGGGGCACCAAAATCTTTTAAGTGCTTAGGGCCTCTAAAGGTCTTAATCCGGGCCTGGTTAAAAGGAGCTACTTAATTAATAAGGGGATATACAGAATATACAGTAGATAAGAAA